>CM035151.1:65825014-65923884 GCA_020205615.1 Panax quinquefolius
TTGATTAAATTTGATGTCTATTATATTTTATCGATTTAACAACATTGAAGGCTAACGATAATTTATTCTACATTATCTTAGTCGTAATATTTCTTCTTGGGCTAGATTGAAGCTCACCATTATTTTCATTGTTCTTGCGAAATGATAATATAAGCTTAGGACTAGTGTCCAGAAGCAGGAGTAATGAGGTCGAGATGTTTGCATTAGTAGTCCTTACTAATACCGTGAACTAGTGTGATAATAAATGTATTGAGGACTTTTTTTGAGTTTGAATCATACTGAGATAATGTTGTATTAAAACTCACATCGATGTTGTATATTTAAGTTTATATTTATATTATATACCGTGTATTTGGCGACTCGGAATGGATGATGTATACCTATTTTTGAGCGTCATAAAATGATATAAAATTCAATTAAAAAAGCAAATGATCATTTAAAAAGATTTATAATTTAATTTATCCGAAATTCCAATAATGTCCAAAATGTCAACACCAATCTTTTGCTTTGTAGATTGTAAAATTCAAAATAATATTGTCCATCAAAATGATTTGAATAGAAAAAATCAATTTTTGTCATGAATGGGACCACTTGGTGAATAATGGCGAGTGAATAATAACCTAATCGATAATACCCGGCGTAGAAAAGTTAAAAAACTTATCAAGCGATGCTCGAATAATATTTCAATGAAAGAATCTTTTGGATGGAGCGCTAATATCAAGGATATTCTTCAATTTCATGGAGTATAAAGCGAAACTTAACAAAATGAGTATAGAATTGAAATTTGAAATGAAATAATATTACTTACGTCTACAGTATGGAAGAAAATATTATTTTATCTGAATCTTTGAACAAAAATAACATCCCTTACCTTAAAAAGAGGAGTACTTACGATTTGGTGGGAAGGAGATGTTCTTGAAGAAAACTTATACTATTTTCTACATTCAAAGCTTGCTTAAACTCAAAAGAAATCGCTCGAGATTATAGAAGAGAAGAATTTTCTAATTACGGTGTGATTTTCGATTCTAAACTAAACATCCTATTTATAGGAGAATGGAAGGATACTATTTAGAAATGGAATTTGCATGATAACTTTTTAAAAAATTCACGACGTCTGCCAAAAATTTTTAAAAAATTTAATTTTTTACTTGCTCATATGAGAATATAATATATTCTTTTTTATAAAAAACAAAACTTATAAAATATATATTATATATATATAAACACTGCGTGACCTAAAAACAAATCCCACCCAAATTTTTCTTTCTTCAAACCACGTGGACCCCATATGGCTGCGGGCCCTCATGTGGCCCACCTTATTATATTAAATAATTGCTCTACTGGGTTATTTTGAAAATGGGTAAATATGGATCAAATTATAAGCAAAATTTAAAATAAATACTTCATAAAATCTCCTCAATATTTTAACAACCTTTATTCATATTATTATAACTTCATGATATTAACAATCAAATCGTTCCCGGGAAGATGGGGCTTTCAGATAAGATTTCTCCGTATCAGTGTCTTGATTAGGTGACGAGCTCGTTTCATCGTAGAACTTTCTGGACATTGTTAATTATGCATGTAATAATATAAATAATTTATCATCTCAGTATTGATTTAATAATATAAAATATTGACAATAATTGAATTAAATAACGTGATATACTATACATGCGTCATTCTTGCATGCAATAATTGAGTATAGCGGTGATTTCTCACGTAAGCATCAATAATCAATCTTGTGTGCTACTTATGCGACCCACAGCGTATTCTTGTACTTTTAACTTAGGGTATTTCAACGATTAACGATAAAACTTCCACCATTATTTTCATAAAAAGATATTTATATACGTTTTCCCATTTACATTGATAATTGGTTGTGGGATCCACCATGATTAACAAGCCATACGAATATTTCATGTTAAGCGAATATTCCCAGACCAATGAATATTATATAACAACTTGCTTACTTTAAAAATTCATAAATATTACCCATAACTATAACATTATAACAAATTCAATATAATATTCAAAATGATATTTATAGAAAAAATTCATCTTTATTCATAAAAGTTGAGGTCTTACACACTTAGTGCGATTGAATTCATGTTCTATCGATATTGAACTACTGAATTAGATTAAAGTTCTTCATTCATGAATTGTTTATGAGATAGATCTATGCTAATTGTAAGACCCAACTTATTATTAATGAAATTTAATTTTCTCTATTTATTATTTTGAAATAGTAAGGGTTGATTTGATTAATGTGGATAGTTAGGGGTTAAATACGTAAATATTTCAAAATAAGCAAGTGGTTATAAAATATTCATTGTTGTTAAGGAATATTAGGTTTGGTCGTGGAATATTAAATCTTTGTCGAGAATATTACGTACGATGACGCGACCGTGTATGGGCCCATGCGGAAGCGATTGGATGAAGAAAAGCGACAAATATAAGTTGTTTAAAAATAACAGGCGTAGTTATTCACAGATTAATCTTGTTGGAATACCCGATTGGTTAAAACACCTTATCTGGCGTTGTTGAATAGTAGTACGGATATTACACGATTATTGATTCTTAGGTGAAGGCACTACCGATAATAGTTCACGATAATTCTTTGTTCGATATTTTATTTTATTGATTCAATAATTGTTGCGTTGATATTTATATTCTTTGTTGTTTGATAATTGTCATTACGGTATTTTCCATTATCGAGATGATAATTCATATTATCTGAATAATAATATTAGAAAACATTATTGGCGATGTCTAGAAGTTACATACAGGAGAGGTTTGGTCACTTTTAATTGCGGCGCCCGATGGAGAGATCCTTGTTGGAAGCCCCTCTTTCACAGGAAGCTGTTTGGTTGTCGATATTGTGATTACATAATATTATTTGTGAATAATTAATTATTGATTCATATGATGAGGAAAATATTGATTTTATATGGATATAGATGAAGAAAATTTTAAAATGACAATTGTTGAAATTAATATTTTATCTTTTTACGATAAAATAATTCATTTAAATATATTATTTTAATAATATATTGATGGTGATATTTTTTACAATAAATTCATGGGTTATAAATAGATGAGGTGGAAGAGAAGATAGAATTGGAATTATTTAATAATTGTAAATATTTTAATGTATATATATATATATATATATATATATATATATATATATATGCGTATTGTGTTGTGTGTGGAAGAAGTGGTGGGGGTAAGAGAAGAAAGTGGGGGAAGAGAGAGAGAGTTAGTGGAGAATTATGGGAAAGGAAGAAGAGAAAGGGAAGAGAAGGAAATTAGAAAAACTTATCAAATATCTTTGATTTTGGTCATTTTTAGTTTGGAATTTGGATAAAATTTCTTACGTAAAGTTGTAGAGAATTGATTTGATGAGAATGGACATAAAATTAAGTATTTTTAAATAACAAGGTCTATTTTCTATGAATTTTTGAAGTTTAGGAAAATAAAATGATTTTTATTAATAAAGGTGGGACCCACTTGTGTTTTAACACGTGTGGTTTGCTATTTTTTCCAAGATGGCGAGTTTGATTTTCAAAATGGTTGGCTTGACAATTGAGGTGGCGTGGAAGAAGAATAAAGAATAATAATATTTTTATTATTTAGTCGCTTTTAGCGTTCTAAGCATTTTCCTATAAATAAGTACTTAGGTTAGAATTGAAAATCACACGGAAACAAGTTTTCTTTCTCTACCAGATTATTGGCGTATTTTTTGAGTATTTTGATATTTTGAGAGTTCTTTATTGATGCAAGTTTACCATCGACACTATATCCAAATTCGATCGGAAATGCGGTTATTTTGAGGTGAGGATGTTATTTTCTTCTCGAATGATATTATTTCTTCAATATCATTATCTTTGAAATATTGGTTGGAACTTTTATCAAATTTGGAACTTTTTTATGTCGGAGTTCTATTATTCATGATTCTTATTCACGATTCTTATTCATGATTCTTATTATTCATTCACTTAGTACTATTCAGTGAAGCGTGAGGATGTTTTGTGGAATTTCTATCTTTTGGTGTAAGATTACTATTCACGTGTCTGGCATTTATTCAATTCACGTTGAAAAATAAAATTTCTTCTTTTAAATCTAAAATATCTATTACGGAGACTAGCTTTGATTGTATCCATGTTTTGATAATTCTTGAATTTTACACCACTATGATTATTTTGAGGTACTTTTAAACATGGATAAAACAAAGTCTGAATCCTAAATCCTTAATCCTTATCATTTTGTTTCCTTTGGATTCGTTTCTTTAAAAAATATTTTTCATCGTCCTCGGTCTTAAATGATGATATTATTGAATATCTTTGGCTGTAGTGCAAATGAATGATTTCTGAAGAATATCTTTGGCTTTGTAGTGCAAAGATGAGCAGTGTTGAGATGAACATGACCGATTATTAATATCTTTGGCCCGTAGTGCAAAGATGAGCAGTGTTTAAATGAACATGACCCAGTGATGAATATCTTTTGGCTGTGAGTGCGAAGATGAATATTTGATTCTGATGTATATTGATTGATGTTACGAGGGATAAAAGATAGGCGATGAACATTTAAATTCATACATAGAAGATAGTAGTTTGCATTCTCTACTTAACTCTTCTAATGAATTATTATTTCAGCTATGCGAATATTGATTTAAAATTTGTTGTCTATTGTATTACATTAGATTTTCCTATTGAAGACTAACGATAATTTGTTGTATATTATCTTAGTCGTAATATTCTTCTTGAGCTAGTTGAGCTCACCCTTTTCCTTTTGTTCCATTTTTCTCGGGGAGGCGAGAATATAGCAAGTCTGAGTCGGGGTATGGAATGAAGGTTAGAGAGAATTGTTTAGTAGTCCTCACCATTTTTGTAAAATAAAGTATCGATAAATGTGATGAGGATTTATTTGAGTATAAATATTGTGCAGAAGATAATATTTGTATTTAAACTCACAGTTTCTTGTTGTAATAATAAAGTTGTAGTTGTTTACATGCCATGTATTGTGAACTCGGAATGGGTGATGTATACTATTTTGGGGCGTCACGGGTTAGTATCGAGCTTGGGATATGATCTACATGCGGAGATCGGGAATAGAACTAGGAGGGAGAGCGAGGAAATCCTTGGCTAGTGTGTCTACCTAGCTTATTTGTTAGTTGGTCGATTATATAGGGATATTATGTGATATATTGATTTCCTTAATTAACCCTTGTTTTATGGCGGTATTTGAGAATGTCGTGAGAATATTAACAATGGAAATGAGGCCAGGTGGAGCCTTTGTACTCACAGGCGAGGAGAGCGTAACTGTGGTTTGGCAATGTTCCTCTGTGAACAACACCATTGACGAGATGATGAGCGAGGGGATGTTTAGAAGTTTTTTTTGCAGTTCATGCAAAATCGAATGAGGAGACTTCGTGTTCAAAATCTGAGGAGAAATGATAGCAATTCACGGGTTATCGCGACCAAGCGATTCAAAGAGTTGGGACCACGAATTTAAGGAAAGCGGATCCGATCATGGAGGAAACATGGGTCAAACAAATTACCAAGATATTCGATGTCTTGGGATGCACGGAGAAACGAAGGTTCCATTCGCCACCTTATGTTAAAATTGGCGAAGGCGGACTCTTGGTAGGATGCGTGAAGCGTACACATCCAAATGCTTTCGATGTATGTGGGAGAGCGTTTGAAACTATTTAATGACAAATACTTTCACGAAAGTGTTAAATCGTATGAAGGAAGTGGAGTTTATTAGGCTGGGAGAGAACAACATGGCGGTGTCTCGATGCGAGGCAAAGTTTGCGAGTTATCGAGTTTGCACCTCATTTGGTGGAGAATGAGGAACGTATGGCGCGGATGTTTCTTAGAGGTTTGAAACCCGTACGTCGATATCTCATTTCTCGTAAATTTTCTCTCTACTCGGATTTTGTAAGCAGGGCTCAATTATTAGGCGAGATAACGAGTACGGTCAACCGAGGGACCACAACTAGGATCGTACCGAGAGATAGAAGTCAGCGAATAATGATAACTTGTGGAGAAAAAAGCAGACGGACAAAAATGGTTACCACTCTGGTGGTAATCATGAGTCATAAAATGAAAAGCGAATCGGAGGAGATTTTAAAAGAGGAGATTTAACAACGACCATGTGAAGGCAGCGGTCTTAGGCATCAAGCGGTTCTAGGGAGGAAACGACCACCGGTCGTATATTATAAATCACGGGAAAGAGGGACATATCGATCAAATGTCCACAAGCAGTTCAAGGTATGCTATAATTGTGGAAAGGAAGGACATATCGCTCGAGATTATGCAGTAGCGAAACCTAGTTCAATGAGGCGGTGACTCGAAAAAGATCCCGAGAAAATTCAAAAGTCAGCGATTCGAGAAGAGCGTTTGTTGTGGTTGAGTCATAATCGAGGAACCCAAACGAGGTTATCACGGGTAAAATTATTTATAAATTCTTGCGAAGTTTATACCTTACTTGATCTAGGTGCTACCCATTCATTTATCTCTCCTGCATGTGCTCAACGTTTAAACTTGACTCAGGAGAAATTAGACTTTGACCTTATCTGTGGAAACTCCGTCGGGAAAAACTTTCATCACATCCATTGTTTATAAATCTTGTTTGATTCGAGTTGGCACCATCACCTTACTGTTGACCTTATCTCTTTAAAGATACTTGCTTTTGATGTGATTTTAGGGA
Organism: Panax quinquefolius; assembly: GCA_020205615.1. Lineage (NCBI taxonomy): Eukaryota > Viridiplantae > Streptophyta > Magnoliopsida > Apiales > Araliaceae > Panax > Panax quinquefolius. Next base: position 65,831,732 of record CM035151.1, read on the forward strand.
TTGATTGGTTAACTACTCATCATGCCAAAATTGATTGTTTTAAATAAGGTTGTTAGTTTTCATATTCTAACTTGACTTTGTTATGCGAATTCAATGACTAAACCATTAAAATCAATCAACATCATATCTAATCATAAAGCTATTCGTTTATTGAAAAGCGGATGTCGAGCTTTCTTAGCCCATGTGATGGATTTGAATAAAGACACGTCAAATTTGAATAATATTCTGTTGTTATTGACTTTCGGGCGTATTTCACGAAGAACTTCCGATCTACCCCGAGCGTGAAGTTGAATTCTTTATTGATCTTGAACACATGTACAAAGCCCATTTCTAAAACCCCATATCGAATGGCTCCTATTGAACTTCCGGAGTTAAAGGTCCAACTACGAGGAATTGTTGGACATCGGTTTCGATTCGTCTAGTACATCTCCTTGGGGTGCTCTGTTTTATTTGTAAAGAAGAAAGAGCCGGGGAGTATGCGACTTTGTATTGACTATCGGGGAATTGAACCATGTCACCATCAAGAATAGGTATCCTCTACCTCGTATTGATGACTTGTTTGACCGATTCTGAGGGCACAATTCTTTTCAAAAATCGATCTTAGATTACGGATATCATCGGTGAAGATTAGGCGAGGATATTCCAAAGCGCCTTTAGAACTTCGAAGATGCGGGGTATTATGAATTTTTAGTCATATCGTTGGATGACTAATGCTCTACGGCTTTCATGGATATGATGAGCCAGAGTATTCAAGGAATATTTGGATCGGGTTATTTGTTGTCTTTATTGATGACATCCTTATATATTCCAAAAGTCGTGAAGATCATGAGCACCATTTAAATTTGGTACTCCAAAGGCCGTGAAAACAAACTATATGCCAAATTGAAGAAATGCGAGTTACGACTTGAGGAAGTAGCATTTCTTGGGCACGTCAGTGTCAAAACATGGAGTATCTGTTGATCCGTGAAGATTGAAGCAATCTGAAAGTTGGGAGAACAGCAAAAGTCGATGATCAAATCGTAGCTTTTGGGCTTATTTGTTATTATCGAGATTCGTGGAAGGGTTTTCTCGAATCGCTACTCCATTAACTCAACTAACTTTCGGAAAGAATGCGGATACAAAGATTTGTTTGGAGTGAAGAATGGATTAAGTTTTCGAGCTTAAGGAGACTTATTTAGGACTTTTTGTTCAATGATACCATCCGATTGGATGGATTTGTTATCTACAATGATGCTTGAGTGCAAAGGTTAGGATGTGTTCTCATGCAGCGTGGGAAAGTCATAGCCTTTATGCCTCGCGACAACTTAAAGAGTATGAGAGGAATTATCTTACTCATGATCTAGAGTTAGCGGCCCAGTCGTTTTTAGCTAAAGATATGGAGGCACTATCTATATGGGGAGAAAGTGGAGATATATTGAGACCATAAAAAGCCTTAAATATTTCTTCACTCAAAAGAACTCAACATCTTGGCGATGACGTTGGCTCGAACTATTGAAAGACTACGACCACACTATTGATACCATCACAGGAAAAGAGCGTGGTGGTGACGCGTTGAGTAGAAGATCATATCATACGAGGACGCAGTGTGATGATGTCAAGTATCTGCGATAGAGCCCGACTTTAATAGAAAAAGTTAAGGTTGCTTTCGAGCCACCAGGCCGGAGTCGTCGTATGAAGAAGAAAATCAAGAAGGAGCTATTAGGAGCGAGAATTGATGAAGAAGGAATACTTGAGTCCACTCTGACTTTGTGTTCCCTAACGACTCGATTTGAAGTACAAGATTATGATGGAGGCACACATACACCATTTGCAATCCATCACGGAAGTACTAAAATGTATCGTGATCTTGACATACATTTTGGTGGAACAATATGAAGAGAGAGATTGCAAAGTTTATCTCAATGTGTTTAACTTGTCAGCGTGTAAAGGCGGACATCTAGTACCCTAAGGGTCCGTTGCAACCACTTGAGATTAGGAATGGAAGTGGAACACATTACCATGGATTTCGTTCACGGTCTTCCTACGGTTTCTCAAGGCATCAATCTTTATTTGGGTTATTGTTGATAGATTAACCAAGTCTGCTCATTTCTTGCCGTACGGAGACTTATTCCCTTGAGCGTCTTCTTTAGTATGTAAGTAAATGAGATTGTGAGGTTGCATGGCATGCACTGTATCCATAGTTTCGGATCGTGACCCAAGATTCACTTTAAGATTTTGGGTTAGCTTGCAAAAAGCTATGAGCGCAGATTTGCGATTTAGTTAAGCGTACCATCCCCAAACGGACGAACAATCGAGAGAGGACTATTCAAACTCTTGAAGATTTATTAAGACTCATGTCCTAGACTTCAAGGCGGTTGGATAAGTATTTACCATTGGTGGAATTCTCTACAACACAGATTATCGAGCAAAGTATAGGTGTGGCTCCATTGAAGCATTATATGGGCCGAAAATGTCGTTCTCGATATGTTGGGATGAGGTGGGTGAAGCAACATTGTTGGGACCCGAGAGTTAAATACGATATGACTACCGAAAAGATCCAAATGATTCGACAACGTATACAAAAGCGGCACAAGATCGACAAAAGAGTTATGCGGATCTTCATCGAAAAGGGCGTGGAATTTAGTGTATGGGATCATGTATTATTGCGAGTTGCTCCATGGAAGGAGTTACAAGATTTGGGAAGAGAGGAAAGCTCGATCCACGATTTATTGGTCCATTTCAAATTCTTGACCAAGTAGGAAATGTAGCTTTATAGACTTCCATTACCTCCAAGTATGTCTCGTGTTCATAATGTGTTTCACGTATCGGTACCGTAAATATGTGAAAGACCCAAACCACGTTATAGAGTTAGAACCAGGACGAGATAGCGAAGACCTAACGTATGAGGAGGTACTGTCGAGATTTTGGATGGGAAGGAGCATGTCCCTACGCCATGAAAATTCATACCACAAGTTAAAGTTTTGTGGAGGAATCAATGCTTTATAGAGGAAATGACACAGGAATTGGAAAGCGGAAATGAAAGCGAGGTATCCTCACCTTTTGAAACACACCATGCGTACGTCGATTTAGAGGACGAAATTTCATAAGGAGGGAGGTTGTAAGACACCAACTTATTATTAATGAAATTTAATTTTCTCTATTTATTATTTTGAAATAGTAATGGTTGATTTGATTAATGTGGATAGTTAGGGGTTAAATACATAAATATTTCAAAATAAGCAAGTGGTTATAAAATATTCATTGTTGTCGGGGAATATTCGTTTGGTCGTGGAATATTAAATCTTTGTCGGGGAATATTAAATGCGGCAAATGTACCGTGACCATGTGTGGAGCCCATAACGAGCGATTGGATGAAGAAAATGACAAATATAAGTTGTTTAAAAATAAGCAGGCGTAGTTATTCAGATTATCTTTGTTAGAATACCCTGTGGTTAAAACACACTATCTGAGTTGTTGAACGATGGTACTGCAGTATTGCACCAATTATTGATTCTTACGTGAAGGCACTTACTCAATAATGGTTACGATAATTCTTGTTCGATATTTTATTTTATTGATTCAATAATTGTTGCGTTGATATTTATATTCTTTGTTGTTTCAATAATTGTCATTACACAATATTTTCCATTATCGAGACAATAATTCATATTATCCGAATAATAATATTAGAAAACATTATTAGGCGATGTCTAGAAAGTTACATCAAGGAGAGTTTGGTCACCTAATTGCGCGCCATGATGAGAGAGATCCTTATTAGAAAGCCCCTCTTTCTGAACCTACTGCACGGTTGTCGATATTGTGATTACGTAATATTATTTGTGAATAATTAATTATTGATTCATATGATGAGGAAAATATTGATTTTATATGGATATAGATGGAGAAAATTTTAAAATGACAATTGTTGAAAATTAATATTTTATCTTTTTTCGATAAAATAATTCATTTAAATATATTATTTTAATAATATATTGGTGGTGATATTTTTACAATAAATTCATGGGTTATAAATAGATGAGGTGGAAGAGAGAAGATAGAATTGGAATCATTTAATAATTGTAAATATTTTCTGTATATATATATATATATATATATATATATATATATATATATGTGTATATGTGTGTGTGTGTGAAAGAAGTGGTGGGGTAAGAGAAGAAAGTGGGGAAGAGAGAGAGTTAATGGAGAATTATGGGAAAGGAAGAAGAGAAGGAAGAGAAGGAAATTAGAAAACTTATCCAGTATCTTTGATTTTGATCATTTTTCGTTTGGAATTTGGAAAAAATTTCTTACGTAAAGTTGTAGAAATTCGATTTCGAAGGAATGGACATAAAATTATTATTTTTTACGATAAAGGTCTATTTTCTATGAATTGTTGATGTTTGAGAAAATAAAATGATTTTTATTAATAAAGGGTGGGACCCACTTGTGTTTTAACACATGTGAAATTTGCTTTTTTCAAAGATGGCGGGTTTGATTTTCAAAATGGTTGGCTTGACAATTGAGGTGGCGTGGAAGAAGAATAAAGAATAATAATATTTTATTATTTAGTCTCCTTTTGGCGTTCTAAGCATTTTCTTATAAATAGGCGCTTAGGTTAGAATTGAAAATCACACGAAACAAGTTTTCTTTCTCTACAGATTATTGGCGTATTTTTGTGAGTATTTTGATATTTTGAGAGTTCTTTATTCGGTCTGCAGTTTACATCGACTTATATCCGAAATTCGATCGAAATGCGGTTATTTTGAGGTAAGGGATGTTATTTTCTTCTCAAATGATATTATTTCTTCAATATCATTATCTTTGAAATATTGGTTGGAACTTTTATCAAATTTGGAACTTTTTTCATGTCGGGGTTACTTACTATTCACGAGAGTTACTATTCACGAGTTACTATTCACGAGTACTATTCATGAAGCGTGAGGATGTTTTTGTGGAATTTCTATCTTTTGGTGTAGAGATTACTTATTCACGTATACTGGACTATTCACGATATCTTCGACTATTCATAGAAAAATAAAATTTCTTCTTTTAAATCTAAAATATCTATTCCGGAGACTAGCTTTGATTGTATCCATGTTTTGATAATTCTTGAATTTTACACCACTATGATTATTTTTGAGGTACTTTTAAACATGGATAAAACAAAATGCACGAATCCTAAATCCTTAATCCTTATCATTTTGTTTCCTTTGGATTCGTTTCTTTAAAATATTTTCATCATCCTCGGTCTTAAATGATGATATTATTGAATATCTTTGGCTGTAGTCAAAGATGAATGATTCTGAAGAATATCTTTGGCCCGTGGTGCAAAGATGAGCAGTGTTGAGATGAACATATTGGATTGATTAATATCTTTGGCCCATAGTGCAAGATGAGCAGTGTTTAAATGAATATGACCCGGTGATGAATATCTTTGGCACAGTAGTGCAAAAGATGAATATTTGATTACTGATGATGTATATTGATTGATGTTACTGAGGATAAAAGATGAGACGATGAACTTTTAAATTCATACATAGAAGATAGTAGTTTGCATTCTCTACTTAACTCTTCTAATGAATTATTATTTCACATGCGAATATTGATTTAAAATTTGTTGTCTATTGTATTCTATTAGATTTTCCTCGTTGAAGACTAACGATAATTTTTGTATATTATCTTAGTCATAATATTCTTTCTTGAGCTAGTTGAGCTCACCCTTTTCCTTTTGTTCCATTTTTCTCGGGAGGCGAGAATATAAGCGAGTGCAAGTAGGGGTATGGAATGAAGGTTCTAGAGAGAGTTGTTTAGTAGTCCTCACCATTTTGTAAAATAAAGTATCAATAAATGTGATGAGGATTTATTTGAGTATAAATATTGTCTAGAAGATAATATTTGTATTTAAACTCACAGATTTCTTGTTGTAATAATAAAGTTGTAGTTGTTTACATACCATGTATTGACAACTCGAGAATGGGTGATGTATACCTATTTTGGGGGCGTCACACTAATTGTATCGACTAGATCGAAGCATGTTTAAATTTGTTAAATCAAATGTGTTTTAAAATGTTGTTCTTATTAAATTGATATGATAAGAACTCTTGATTGAGAAAAGGGCCGAATTTGATTAAAGCATGATATCGATCTTTGGATTATTAAGTGTTTATGCATAAATCACGGGGTATGAAAGGTGATCCCTTGATTACCAAAACTTATTAAAGGTCCGATTTAAATGCTAAGAAACTTGGCAATGTTCATCGTTATTTCAAACCACTCGATTTTGTTATTCAATTATTCGAATATTCAACCATGTTCACAATTAATTCATGTTCCTTCATAACTTTATATTGTTTTGAACATTGAAAGCGAAACTTCTTTTAAATCATGATATATCTCCCTTGCATATAAACTTGTTGAGCAAATTAGTTGCTTACCCCTGCTATATCATGACAATTATTTCAGTTATGCCCAAATGATCGAATCTGCAAAAGACAAAGGCAATGGCAAGGTCCAAGAATAGTTTAAAATGAATGTTAATTATTATATTATCGATGTAATTATTTATATAAACCATTTGTAATATTAAAGGTGTGTTTAATTTAAGGTTAAAAAGACCTTGGGATTATGTTATGAAACTTTATTATAATGAACAATGTATGTTTATTATTCCATGATATTTTATAGAATGCTTATAATGATAATAGATCGTGAGCATTGAATTTGTGGTTAGAGAACCTTAGATTTGGGGGCATAATAGGAACCACCCACACTTGAACTCAAACCTCTTCCTACATACCTCATGTATGAATTTTGGATAATTCATCTACTTTACCGTTATTATTGCATACGCATTAACGACTTGCAAGAAAGTAACATGTTGAGGGTTCTCGAGAATAGAAATCTGCTATAGGATGGACCATTCTGCGAAATTATTGGGATAAACCCATCATTTTGTATGCATATGAACCTCTTAGAAGATGATGTAAACCCACAATAGAACAACAATGGAGGCTCAACCCAATCATGAAAAGAGGTAATGAAGAAGGAAATCTTTGAAATGGCTTGATCTTGGAATAATTTATCCTATCTCGATATAGCTCATGGGTGAGCCCGATCAAGATGTGTGACACCCCCAAATTCAAAGCTACACGAGCCCACAATTTGGTATTCACGATCCACAATATCATACCATTTAACTACCCATTCATATATAAATAAGAATACATAAGTCATTAACATAAGTTGTTAATACATAAGTCCTAGGTCCACTAACCTTAAAATTACAAAAATACCCTTAGATATACAAAAAGGGTTTACAATACAACATAATAATAATCTTTGTTCATTATACTACTCCAAAGATCTTGCCTTTGCCTTTGTTCTTCTTTGACCGGCCTCTTCGTTCTAAATTAAAATGTTTTATTTATAGCAAGGGTGAGTAACTAGTTTGCCCATGAGTTAAGACATACAATAAAGGTATATGAATCAACAAAATAGACTATCTATTTTGATAGAATGAAACCAAAGTTCGGTGAACTTTAAAATAGTTTGAACAAGTCGTTAATCAATAACAAGTCTTCTCATATTCTAGACAACGAATATTTTGATAATGAAAGAGTACAACACTTTCAAGGTTTCTACGATATTCTATTGAATAATCAAGAATCAATTACTATGCAATAACAAAGTGGAATGTTTTCCAAATTTATCTTTGAAAGCGATCTCACCAGATTTTGAACTTATTTTCTGGGTATCTATCAAAGATTTACTTTGATACATACACAGGAGTATCAAATAACCATAAAGATTAAATCATACCCCTCTACAAGTACTTAGAGCCGGCCAACTCCTTGTACCCTATATTATGCATAATACTTAATGATCTTGTGATGGCTCTAATATATCGACCTAAAATGTTCCTTTATATAAAGGTTGTTCTTCTTAGTCTTTGAATCAAGATTTTGATTTGACAATTAAATACTGTGATTTCAAATTCTATTTACTTATCGATCTAGCCGAAATAATTGGCATCGATCTATCAATAACAATTGAATTCTCTTTTCGAATTTATCAAGTTCTAACAAATGTGCGTCTAGCCAGAATAATTAGCTAAGACATTTCTTAACATAATTTGACAATAAATGAAATTATCATCTTTCGTTAATTCTATCTTCTACGAATATGAATATCCAACAACAGTTATTCTACAATGGTATATTCTCCGAATCAGTAATTCAATTTGAATTATTAAACATGCACTATTTGAAAATAATCAACAATAAATTCCCTAGACATGGTATAATTAGCAATAATTAACCATAATAATTGAATGAATATAACTCAAGGTTGAGTTAGGAAACTTGCCTTCCACGTTGATTATAGCTACACAATATAATTAACTGCGTTCGTAAGACCTATATTCAACAATGTAGGTCTCACAATTAGCACAATCATTTATAACACGTAACACTGTATTATACAGTCAAACTTCTCCTAGACACATTACCACATAGTCACATCAGTGTTTATAACCTATATAAACACTTAACAAGTCTAACTATTTTTGATGCGGTTGGACTTGGTCCATTCTTGGTGTTCTGGTCACCCTATTAGACAATTAACACATTGATTGTCAATTAAACTTGGTCTCACCAGATTTATGCTGAGCGATCTCACCAGATTTTTGAACTTATTTTCTCGGGTATCTATCAAAGATTTACTTTGATACATACACAGGAGTATCAAATAACCATAAAGATTAAATCATACCCATCTACAAGTACTTAGAGCCGGCCAACTCCTTGTACCCTATATTATGCATAATACTTATGATCAAGAATGGTCGAATATACGACCTAAAATGTTCCCTTTATATAAAAGGTTGTTCTTCTCAGTCTTTGAATCAAGATTTTGATTTGACAATTAAATACTGTGATTTCAAATTCTATTTACTTATCGATCTAGCCGAAATAATTGGCATCGATCTATCAATAACAATTGAATTCTCTTTTCGAATTTATCAAGTTCTAACAAATGTGCGTCTAGCCAGAATAATTAGCTAAGACATTTCTTAACATAATTTGACAATAAACAGGAATTATCTGTACTTTTAATTCTATCTTCTACGAATATGAATATCCAACAACAGTTATTCTACAATGGTATATTCTCCGAATCAGTAATTCAATTTGAATTATTAAACATGCACTATTTGAAAATAATCAACAATAAATTCCCTGGACATGGTATAATTAGCAATAATTAACCATAATAATTGAATGAATATAACTCAAGGTTGAGTTAGGAAACTTGCCTTCCACGTTGATTACAGCTACACAATATAATTAACTGCGTTCGTAAGACCTATATTCAACAATGTCGGTCTCACAATTAGCACAATCATTTATAACACGTAACACTGTATTTTACAGTCAAACTTTCCCTAGACACATTACCACATAGTCACATCAGTGTTTATAACCTATATAAACACTTAACAAGTCTAACTATTTCGGTCTGGTTGGACTTCGGTCCATTCTTGGTGTTCTGGTCACCCTATTCGACAATTAACACATTGATTGTCAATTAAACTTGAGTTCACCGATTTATCTTTGAAACGATCTCACCGATTTTTTGAACTTATTTTCTGGGTATCTATCAAAGATTTACTTTGATACATACACGAGTATCAAATAACCATAAAGATTAAATCATACCCCTCTGCAGTACTTAAGAGAGACCAACTCCTTGTACCTATATTATGTATAATACTTATCAGTGTCTTGATGGTGAATATACGACCTAAAATGTTCCCTTTATATAAAGGTTGTTCTTCTCGGTCTTTGAATCAAGATTTTGATTTGACAATTAAATCTTTGTGATTTCAAATTCTATTTACTTATCGATCTAGCCAAAATAATTGGCATCGATCTATCAATAACAATTGAATTCTCTTTTCGAATTTATCAAGTTCTAACAAATGTGCATCTAGCCGAATAATTAGCTAAGACATTTCTTAACATAATTTGACAATAAATGAAATTATATGTATCATTTATTCTATCTTCTACGAATATGAATATCCAACAACAGTTATTCTACAATGGTATATTCTTGAATCAATAATTCAATTTGAATTATTAAATACGCCTTATTTGAAAATAATCAACAATAAATTCCCTAGACATGGTATAATTAGCAATAATTAACCATAATAATTGAATGAATATAACTTTCGAGGTTGAGTTAGGAAACTTGCCTTCCACGTTGATTACGCCATTACATGATATAATTAATCTGCGTTAAGTAAGACCTATATTCAACAATGCTCGGTCTCACAATTAGCACAATCATTTATAACACGTAACACTGTATTTTACAGTCAAACTTCTCCTAAACACATTACCACATAGTCACATCAGTGTTTATAACCTATATAAACACTTAACAAGTCTAACTATTTCGGTCTGGTTGGACTTCGGTCCATTCTTGGTGTTCTGGTCACCCTATTCGATAATTAACACATTAATTGTCAATTAAACTTGGTCTCTAAGCTTCAATATTATTTTAGATAAGTCAAATATTGTTTATAATATTTTTTGGAAGCTTTTAAAATTTATAAACAATTATTATAATTTATAATAATTTTTCGACATAAATCATTTTTAAATGATTTAATTATCAAATAATCTTATCATTATTAATATTTAATAATATAAAAATATTAATAGCATACTTGTCAAAAATATTAAAGTTATTATTAATAACTTAAAATATTTTTAAATCATCAATATTCTACTTAAATGATTTTTTAAAATAATTAAAATCATTTAAGTTATAACCATTAATATCTAAATATTAATGAAATTATTATCAAAATATTAAAAGTCATTAATTATAACTTCAAATATTTTTAATTCATTTCTCTCATTTTTAAATGATTTTTAAATCAATAATATCATTTTTAATTCATTTATTTAATATAATAATTAAATAAATCTGATATCATTAATATTAATTTATTAATGAACATTCTCCAAAAATATTGAAAATTATAATTTATAATTTAAAATATTTTCTAACACTTTATTCTTATTTAAAATGATTTTAAATTAATAAAATCATTTTAACTTATTTATTTAATTTAATATTTAAATAAATATAATATCATTAATATTAATTTATCAATGAAAATTCTCCAAAAATATGAAAAGTTACATTTTATAACTCAAAATATTTTTAAATACATTATTCTTATTTAAAATAATTTTTAAAACATTAAATCATTTTCTCTAATTTATTTAATACACTAATTAAATAAATTAAATACTTTTAATATTTAAAAATTATAAATATTAAAGAAAAATATTCCAATTAATCGTAAATTATTTTTCATAATTTAAAATTATTTTAAAACCATTTTTTGGTAATTTTAGAATTAAATTTCTATTTTTAATTAATTACCGAAAATTCAAAAATTAAAAAAAATCAAAACCGTCGCTATAGGCCTTTAGCGACACAAAGCGTCGTTGTTGGTGTTCTTGAGCTCAAGAACACTGACAGCCGGCTAAGGAAGGTTGCTTGTTTGACCAGCCTTAATTCTCTGTTCTTGTATTCTCTGTTCAATATAAGACTTGGATCATGCAGTGTTTATGTAGCACTACACTTTACAACACATAGCATGGTCATACTACAACACATTTGCCAGATTCGAAGCCTCAGTAGGCGTCGAAGCTTACGGGCTTTCTGGGTTACCGAAACCCAAACGACTTCACGCCTACTTTATAGCTCGATTCTTTTCTAGTTCATTTACGATATTGATGGTTTTATGGTTCCACTTTGGTAGTATACATGGCAAGGAACATTATTATAACAACACATCAATTTAACAACAACAGATCCACAAGGTATGACATCATCGAAACCTTGTCGAGGATCTTTGTTCATACACTTTTCTCGAAATTCCAAAATTGTAAAAAGCGGTCTGAAAGTGCCTACTTTGACAACTTGGTACGACCGATATATTTATTGTTTAAAAGCGTTATAAAGACCCATATCTATAGTATATTATCATGAGGCTACAACATGGTTACAAAAACAACATAAACAAATCATCAATGATGTCGGATCGGGCGGTTTAAAAAAGTTGTCGACGTTTGTTCACGGGCCTTTACGGGTTACCCAGATTTGTCCGGTCATGCGGTCAGCGGGTTTTGACCATTAATAACACGATCTAGAGATCCAATGACACCTGATTCCACTTGCATTAAAGACTCGATAATGAAAGCTGATCCAAAACAATAAAACATCAAAACAACAAATCGAACAAGAATCATGGCTCTGACATTAGCTTGTCAGACCACAAATTTTGTTCTTGGACAGACTTTTAAAAACACCATTTTAAGGCACTTTGATGCTATGGATATATGTTTGATCATCATAGATCAACATAAAACATCTTTTAGCAAGAATCTAAACACAAAAACACAAAAATTTTCAAAGCATACAAGATCAAAAATAAAAATTAGGTTTATACCTCTTTGTTCTAAATTTGGATCTTGATCTTCCTAATCTGATATTTGTTGATTAAGGAATGATTCTAGGACTGATTTACTAAAGGAATTGAGACTTTAGGAGAGAGAGAGAGTTGGTGAGAGGAAATGTGCAAAATGGCAATTTTTGTGACTTTTCTCTCTCTTGAATCTATATATATTGCTTTGATTGTTGCTAGATCTAATCAAATTCGGCTGAGTTGTTGAATTCATTTGTCACAAAAGTCAATTTAGTGGTTCAACCACTAAAGTCTCTAACATTATTACAAGTTAGCTAAATAAAAATCCAAAAGGGCATTTTGGTCATTTGTATTTTGTTTTAAATGGCATTCTTGTCAATTAGCCAAACCCTTAGAGTTTAGGGTTAGAGTTAGGGTTTAGGGTTTGAACCCTTTAGGGTTTAGCAAATTAATTTTCTAAAAATTTCCAATTTCCAATTTATGTTCTAAAAAATTGAAAAATTATTTTTCTTAATTATAATTAGAATTTTCTAATTATATTAAAATTTCTTAATCATAAAATTCAATCTTGCTAATTAGGATTAATATTCTTATTAAAATTGCCTAATTTAGTAATTAGGGTCAAAATTGTCATTAGGGTTTATAACCCACGAATTAGGGTTTTAATTAGAAAAATAAATTTTCTAAATTACAATTAGGGTTTGTAAAATAGAAATTAAGTTAACTAAAATATAATTAGGGTTTTCAACTGTACAATTGATTTTCTAAATCTGAAATTAGGGTTTCTAATTAGATTATTAGGGTTTATTAATTTTAAACATTATCCAATCAATTATTGATCAAAATTTCTATCTGATCATATACATTCTCATCAATATAATTATTTTAAATTATATTTTCTCTCTGGGATCCCTATCTAGAAATTAGGGTTAGGGTTTCTAAAGCTTGTTAAGCACAACTCTACTCTAAATTTATTAGTCAATACACAAATTGACTTTCTCGAGACTCGTATCACAGATACTTGTCACAAAATTGATAATTAATATTAATATTAATAAAAAAAATTATTTGTAAAATTTTAATTATTCGAAATACCGGGTTATCACATTCATCATTCCTTAAAAGGATTCCGTCCTCGGAATCACCGATTTCTTATTCTCTACAATCTTTTAAAGTTGTATCATCAATTCATTTTTATCAACACAATATTAATTTGTGTTTCAAATTCTAACATGTGACTTGAATCTATAAAAGAAATCAGTTCACAGAAATATCTGACTCATATTACTCGCGTAATTTAATTTCTAAACGAAATTGTTACCTGCTACCACCTCTCAGGCGTACCCACCGTATCTTCTTGTGCCGTCGTATTAAATGTACGGAGTAGTTGGTCTTCTGGTATGCGAGTCCCCAATTGCCAAGGTTCCGCCATCGGTTCCCTTGTTGACACTTTTCTTCTCAACATTCCTCTTCGGATAGTTCCGAACCAAATAATCTGTCGATCCGCATGCAAGGCAACCTTGTATCTTCTTCGGACTAGGACAATTGGGCGACATGTGCCCCTCTTGTCCGCAGTTATAACAGACTCCCTTCTTCTTCAGGCAAACTCCAGCATGGTTCTTCCCACAATTCAAAGATGGCTCCCTTCCTTTCCTATTATCTTCGGTCTTATTACCCGACTGGGTATTCTCACTCCATTTCCTCTTATTGGGATTGCTACCACCACTGCTTCCTCCGTCATTGGTCTTCTTCTTCTTCTCCTGATGAAATCGAGACGCAGCTTCGCTCCCTCCTTCAGCAATTAACGCTTTCTCCATCAACGCTGCAAACGTATTGATCTGCAATACCGCTACCTTATTGAATATCCCCGGCTTCAGTCCGTTCTCAAATCTTCTCGCCTTTCTCGCCTCTGTGTCCACCTGATGAGGTGCAAATCTTGCCAACTCGTTGAATTTGGCAGCGTATTCAAATACCGACATGTTTTCCTACTTAAGTTCCAAGAATTTGACTTCCATTCTAGATTGCATACTTGGTGAGAAGTAGTTCTCAAAGAACAGTTCCTTGAATCTTGTCCACAACACCACCATGTGCATGCACATTCCGGCTGATTAGTCTCCCACCAGGTGGTTGCTTCTCCTTCATCAGATAAGTTGCAAAAGCCGTCTTTTGCTCCACCACTACTCTGGCGATAACGAATGCTTTCTCCATCTCCTTCACCCAAGTTTGGGCTTCAATAGGATCTGTGGTTCCCTTGAATTCTGGTGGTCCCACTGCTTTAAAGTCCTTGAAATTAGCCAATCTATCAGCTGGCTGATTCCTCGCACTTCCTCTTGCAGCTGGAGCTCTATTCTCCATAGCTTTGGCTATCATATTTGCAAAATTTTGCATTGGGTCAGCTTGACCTCCTTCATTATTCACTGACTGTTCTTCTCGTTGGTTTCGATTCTGTCGTCTTGGCGGCACAATCTGATTTAAATAAAAATCTTATATTAATTCTCACATAATCGCATATTTATTCAAATAGCACATAGTACATTTAGTACTTCACATATTTACTATCCCTTTTTAAATCATATCAGGATTAACGACGCAACTTTACACAAAAAGTTGCAATTCTCCATTCACACATAGTTATTACCAGTTTGTCAAACTTACCACACTTATGAGTTCAGGAACTTGCCACAATTATATGAGTGTATGAACTTATCCTAGTCAGACCTTTGGCGTCCATTCGCTGAGGGGTTCAAAACATTTCATATAATTATGAGTCATTAACTTAACATAAGTATGAGTTTTAAGAACACACAAATTAATCTTAATCTTATATTCATATAGAAAATAAAGATTTCATTCATATAAACATATTTATATTTATATATGCTTAAACATCGTTCTCAATATTACAACAATTAATATCATAATCTACTACCAAAAGGTAATACCACATATATCTAGGTTGTCTACCGACCACTCCCTTCACCAATCTTCTTCTTGATGGGACACTTGTTGAATCTGTGACCCGTCTGCCCATATAAAAAACACTTCCTCAAATTTGTTTTAGGACAATGCAGAGAAATATGTCCTTCCTGCTTATAGTTGAAGCACACATTTTTCCACATCATGCATTCTCCCGCGTGAGTCTTCCCACACTTGCTACAGGCTTGCTTCTTCTTCGGGCTTGACTTTTCAGAATTAGGGCTATCGTTGTCCCTCTTTCTCTTTTTCTTGTCCTTCTTGCTGGTTCCTTCAGATGATCCACCACCTTCAGCCTTCATCCTTTCCACCTGCGCCTTGAGCTCGTTCCTTTCTTCAGTCATTTCGCGTAACTCTCGCTCCATCTTCCACAGTTCCTCCAAGAGAAATGCCTTACTCCGGAGTTCTTGAACTTCTGCAGCTAGTTGATTTTGTTCTTCAACTTTAGTCTTATTCTTTTTCTCCACCTTAGCTTGCTCAGACTCAGCCTCCTCATCTCCACTTAGATACATCTCGGGATAATCGTCATGATCGCTCCCCAGATTGACCATGGGTTCATCTTCTCCCACCTTCTCAATTGATTAAACTTTGCGCTTCTTTTCTCGACTTCTAACCTTTGGTGCAATAGTTTGCTAGCATCTTTGCACTCGTTTCATCTTCTCCAGACATCCTACAATCAGTTTAAACAACTTGATTAGTACTTCACCAGTACAAAATTCTCACACTATGTGTCCACATATCTCACTATTGATGTACTTCAGCAATCTCTCACTTAGAACTCTAAATGAGTTTTCTCCATCTCGTGTATGGTTATAATCCTAGGGTTTCCCCCCACCCCACTTAAAGTTTATAACCTACGACTCTTCTACTAACTGGTGACCCCTTGGTCACTACAACTTTTTGTTGGGTTTGTAATATTCATGTGCGCAATCAAATTGCATAAAAGTTCGGAAACGTGTAAAATCAGAGTTTAAAATTTTTTACAAACCATATACCCGGATCACCCTTTATGCACAATTATTAATTAAACGAAAAGATAAAGAATAAAATCATACCCTCGAAGATCGAGCTTCCTCGTGTACAAGTTCACCTCCAATCCTTTTAAGCGTTCAACTTGAATCCATCGGGTTTGGTTCCTTCCTTTGATCAACGTTAGCCACCCAAGTGTTTGGCCTCTGGGGTGATCCACCAAGGAAGGATAATTTTCAAGAAGAAGGTATTGACTCAACCCTAGTTTTCTATCTCATATAGAAAGGCGTACTCTCCAACAAATTGGAATTATGTCGTTTGTTAAAAAAGTCAACAACCCCCTCACCCATAATAAGACTCCTCTTATTTATAGATGTGGGCAACCCACCTTAACAATTAAGGAATTGGATTTTATTTAATTAATTAAATTCTTTTAATTAATTAAGCTCCCTAATCTTATTAGGGACAATTAATTAAACTCCTTTAACTAATTTTTCCTCCTAATCCTATTAAGAATAAATGAGAGTACTTATATTAAATTAATTCCTAAACTCTTTTAGAAATTAAAATAATAATAATTATAATAATATTAATAAGACTCCTCTTATTAATTTATATTTAATATTTCTAAAATATTAAATAATAAATATTAAGCTATTTAATTTATTCTATCACCATAGATTAAATTAAATATACTTAACATATTATTACGATTATGTCATTAACTTCTTAAATAATTATTCTTCCTTTTATGGTGTGACCCTTTAGGTTCTCCATATTAAACCGGTTGTGAATAAATCAATTAGAACAATTCTAATCTTATTTAAATAAATAAATTAAATAATTAATTTATTTAAATAAATAATATTTATTCTACAATAGGGATAAGCCTCCCTAGCGATCAACGACTTTCCAGATAATATAGATTTCAACATTAATCATAAAAGAACCTTTGAGTAAATAGTTACCGTATGAATTCAATCCTTCCACCATACTGATGTCCCAATTAAATATAAGACATGGAATTCTTTGTCAAGTCTTATTTTATTTAATTATATGTATTTCGATCCTTAAATGCACAACTCAGATAATGCAAATTAGAAACTCCTTTCTAATTTCATTACGCCTTAACCAAGGACTCTTTGGGTTGTCATTTATCGAATCACATAGGACATTTCTCTTCTTTATTAGAAGTGGTAGATTCTTTATTGATCATACATTATCTCCATGTACAACTTATTATACCCAAGCATACCCTTTGATATACCCTAAGGGTCTTAAGGAATAAGTCAAAGTATAACTCATCATACACAATCTACTATGATGATCTCAAGTCCAAGGATCACTTGTCTTACTATCACTCTGAGAATTCTTATTGACAGCAAGTAAAACTCCATTAGGTATTCCTTAGCGAGCCACGCGTCGATGAACTTATTCTCTAATAAGCACCTACATACTTGCTTTCGTGTCTCCACACAAATGATCATGAGATCAATCATCCTCATCCAATGAAGCAAGCAACGTATGTACCCGATCTATCCGGATTCACTAATCCCCAATTTAGTAATCCAATGATTGGGAACTATTTTAGTTTTGAGCTTTCTAAGAATTTAGATCTCATTAGAATGATCATCATCATTATTCTAAAAGCATTGCTTAAAACTATGGGTTTATCACATAATATAAAACAGCATCATGTAGATAATTAAAAGCCTTTAATAAATTAATATTTTTATTAATAAATGAATAAGATTGTTACAAAGTATATGCTTTATCATCAAACATGATTGGCTTGTGTGCATACTACTTTCACTTTTATACCAACCTGTGACACCCCCAAATCCGGGTTACCTGACCCCCGAGTTTGGTATTCACGATCCACAATATAATACCATTTAACTACCCATTCATATATAAATAAGAATACATAAGTCATTAACATAAGTTGTTAATACATAAGTCCCAGGTCCACTAACCTTAACATTACAGAAATACCCCTTAGATATACAAAAAGGATTTACAATATAAAATAATAATAATACTGTTCATTATACTACTCCAGCATCTTACCTTTGCCTTTGTTCTTCTTTGACCCGCTGGCCTCTTCGTTCCTAGCTGAAATGTTTTATTTATAGCAAGGGTGAGTAACTAATTTGCCCCGCAAGTTAAGACATACAATAAAGGTATATGAATCAACAAAAACAGACAATCTATTTTGATAGAATGAAACCAAAGTTCGGTGAACTTTGAAATAGCTGAACAAATCGTTAATCAATAACAAGTCTTCTCATATTCTAGACAACGCAATATTTTGATAATGAAAGAGTACAACGCTTTCAAGGTTTCTATGATATTCTATTAAATAATCAAGAATCAATTCTACTGTGATAACAAAGTGGAATGTTTTTCCAGATTTATCTTTGAAATGATCTCACGGATCTCTTTGAACTTATTTTCTGGGTATCTATCAAAGATTTACTTTGATACATACACGAGGAGTATCAAATAACCATAAAGATTAAATCATACCCCTCTGCAAGTACTTAGAGTTGACCACTCCTTGTACCTATAATATGCGTAATACTTAACGATTATGTGATGGTGAATATCGACCTAAAATGTTCCCTTTCTATAAAAGGTTGTTCTTCTCAGTTTTTGAATCAAGATTTTGATTTAACAACGAAATACTGTTATTTCAAATTCTATTTACTTATCGATCTAGCCGAAATAATTGGCATCAATCTATCAATAACAATTGAATTCTCTTTTCGAATTTATCAAGTTCTAATAAATGTGCGTCTAGCCAGAATAATTAGCTAAGACATTTCTTAACATAATTTGACAATAAACAGGAATTATCTGTACTGTCAATTCTATCTTCTACGAATAGGAATATCCAACAACAATTATTCTACAATGGTATATTCTCCGAATCAGTAATTTAATTTGAATTATTAAACATGCACTAACTGCGAATAATCAACAATAAATTCCATGGACATGGTATAATTAGCAATAATTAACCATAATAATTGAATGAATATAACTCAAGGTTGAGTTAGGAAACTTGCCTTCCGCGTTGATTACAGCTACACAATATAATTAAGCTGCGTTAAGTAAGACCTATATTCAAAATGTCGGTCTCACAATTAGCACAATCATTTAAAACACGTAACAATTTGTATTTTACAAATAAACTTCTCCTAGACACATTACCACATAGTCACATCGGTGTTTATAACCTATATAAACACTTAACAAGTCTA
Organism: Panax quinquefolius; assembly: GCA_020205615.1. Lineage (NCBI taxonomy): Eukaryota > Viridiplantae > Streptophyta > Magnoliopsida > Apiales > Araliaceae > Panax > Panax quinquefolius. The sequence continues at coordinate 65,851,433 of CM035151.1, forward strand.
ACTATTTTGATTACAGTTGGACTATCTTGGGTGCGCCAATATACATGAGTACAAAATTCAAATACAACTTACTAATCTGTATACATCACCCATCTTGGGTACTGTGTCAATACGACAAAACATAAAGCTGTGAGTTTGAATACAAATATTATCTACTAGAGATTATACAAACTCAAAAGGTCCTCATTACAATTATTATCACACTATTTCACGAGAATAGTGAGGACTACTAATGCTATCCTCTGGACCATCACTCAGTTCCCCAGACTAGTCCCGACTATATTCTCATTTCACGAAGAAAGCGGTGAAAAGAAAGGTGAGCTCAACTAGCCCGATAAAAATATTATGACTAAGATAATGCGAGAATAAATTATCATTAGTCTCCAACAATGTTAAGCGATAAAATATAATAGACATCAAGTTTAAGCTGCGGTGAACAAAAAGCGATCCATTAAAAAGAGTCAGTAGAAAATAAAATCTACTATCTTTTATGATTAAAAGGTTTTTCATCAACTTTTATCGTTTGAGACTCGACAATAAATATTCCACATCATCGAATCACCCACCTTTTCTGACGAGGATATTCTTTAGTATCACGACCACAATTATCCATGCACTTCGGGCGAGAATATTTGTGTATTCATTAATGGTCATGATCATGCCAACAAGCATCCATCGATACTCTACGGGCCAATGAGAACTTTTACCACATCATTTGTAACATTACGGTCGTGATTACAAGAATAATCCACAGTCGTAATCATCATACCAAGTCCATCATACACTCTCGAGGCCACAGATGACTTTCAACAAAATATAAACATGAGGATGATGACAATGATATAAGAATTGATAAAACAAGTTCAAAAATTATTTTATCCGAGAATTATTAATGTCAAATTGTCGACATGATCTTTGCTTTGTAGAGTAAAATTCAAGAATGATCGGAAGAATATTTCCATGAAAGATCTTTGGATGAAGCGAAATATCGAGGATATTCTACTAATTTCATGGAGTATAGAAGTCAAAACTTTAACCATTGAGTATATAATAAAGAATGGAATAACAAAAGAAATCACCATGCATGCGGTACTTAGCGCCAGAGCGAGTTATTCAGCGAGAATAATAATAACGGAACCGGTCGAGGGGGCAAAATTTGCAAGCGGGATGTTCAATAGAATAATAATAAAAGAATGGAACCGAACAGGTGTAAAACACCATGCATGCGGGATGTTCCAATTCAGCGAATAATAAATAAGGCGGAACCGGTCGGTGTAAAAACATGACAGGATATTCAACGAATAATAATCCAAAGCGGAACCGGTCGAAGCGAATAATAATAAGACGGATATTCAGCGAAATATAAAAAGCGGAACCGGTCGGGTAAAAAACACACAGATATTCCATGTTCAATAAAGAATAATAGAAGAATGTCACCAAGTATAGGGTGAGGCCAGCGTATCTGAGTTATTCAACGAATAATAATAAGAAATGGAATAACAACAGTTCTCTTCATGAATAAGAAAGAATAACACCCCTTACGAGTACAACAAATAATATTCCCTACCTTAAGAAGAAAATCTTTGGATATATAAGTAGTGAAGTAGCGAAATACTTTCTTCTTTCTCTCTATAGTTTTTCTCTCTAGAGTTTAAATTGAATTAAATGAAAATAATGAATGAATGAGCTTATTTATAGAAAAATGGAATGCATAGTAACTAACTCATGAGCAGTCGAGATTGATTTACTTTAATCGGCGGTCCATATTTAAAGCCATATTTAAAAGCAAAATCTTTTAAATAAAATATAATATATTCTATTTATAATCTAATAAAATAATAACTTTATAAAAGATTTTACTATCTGAAACACTTATCTAGCCTTTATCAAAACACTATGCATAATAAAATATAATATATTCTAATTATTGTCTAATAAAATAGATAACTTTATAAAAAAGTATTACATTTTATATAAAAAAGATTTTACTATATGCAAAACCTTATCGAAACACTATGCACTACACTATGCGTAATAGAATATAATATATTATATTTATAGAATAACTTTATAAAAAAGTATTACATTTTTTTATAAAAAGATTTTTTACGTATTATTACATTAATAATACCAACAAAAGCTGAGTGACTTATCACGTAAGCATCGATAATTAATCTGGTGTGCTCTTATGCGACCACAGCGTATTCTTTATACTTTTAACAAAGGTGTTTCAGCGATTAACGGTAAAACTTAGTAGTTATTTTCATAAAAAAAAGTATTTTTGTCGTTTTCTCGATCAAATGATAATTCCGTTGTGGGGTCCACCATGATTGTGTTAGTTATACGAATATTCCTGTTAAAATGAATATTCCCCAGACCCAATCGAATATTATATAACAACTTGCGTACTTTGCAAAATTTATAAATATTACCCACAACTATATATATCAATTTCACTCCATAATATTCAAAATAATATTTATAGAAAATTCATCTTTATTCAAAAGTTGGGGTTTTACAATCTCCCTTTCTTATGAAATTTTGCCCTCGAAATTAGAGTGCGTTACACGTATGTCGAAGAGGTAAGGATACCTTGATTTCATTTGATTCTAACTCCCAGTCATTTCCTCGACATCGTGGTTTCTCCACAAAACTTTGACTTGAGGTATAACCTTGGTGCGTAGAATATGTTCCTTCTTATCAAGATTTGAGCAGGAACCTCTTCATACGTCAAATCTTCCGCTATTTCGTCGGTTCCAACTTCGATAATGTGGTTGGGTCTTCCACATATTTACGTAACATGGATATGTGAAAAGCGTTATGAACACGAGGACATACTTGGCGGTAAAAAAAGCGAGTCTATAGGCCCACGAGTTCTACTCGATCGAGGATTAAAAATGGGCGATGAATCGAGGATTGAGCTTTCCTCTCTTTCCAAATCTAAGTAACTCCTTTCCATGGAAGCAACACGTAACAACACATGATCTCTATATCGAATTCCGTCCTTTCGATGAAGATCGGCATAACTCTTTTATCGATCTTGTGAGGTTTTTATCGTTGTGGATCGTTTGAATCTTTTAAAGTAGTCATATACGTACCAACTCTGGTCCCAACAACGTTGCTTCACCCACCTCATCCCGGCATCTTTGGAGAATGACACTTTCTTCCATCTGGCGCTTGAATGGAGCCATGCGATACTTGCTTGATAAGCTGTTGTTGTAGGAAAACTCCACCATGGTAGAAACTTGTCCCAACTTCCTTGAAATCAAGGACCACGAGTCTTAATAGATCTTGAGAGTTTGAATAGTCCTCTCCATTGTCCGTCAAATGCGAGGATGATATCTTAGAAACTAAATCGTAAATCTGTGCCCATAGCTTTTTGCAAACTAACCCAAAATCGTGAAGTGAATCTTGGGTCTCGATCGAAAACTATGGATCTTGGCATACCATGCAATCTTACAACCTCGTTTATGTATGCATACGAGCAAGGCGTTCAAGTGTATAAGTTTCTCGTATCGGTAAAAATGAAGCGGACTTGTCGTCTATCTATCAACAATGACCCAAATCGCATCTATGCCTTGAGAAACTTTGGGAAGACCGATGTTGAAATCCATGGTAATGTGCTCCCACTTCCATTACGGAATTTCAAGTGGTTCTGATGGACCTTTTGGTACTTGATGCTCACGCTTGACTTCGTTGACACGTTAGACACCTTGAGATAAACAACGCTATCTCTCTCTTCATATTGCCCCACCAAAATGTATGTGAAGATCATGATACATTTTGGTACTCCCGAGATGGATTACAAAGCGGTGTGTTGTGCGCCTCCATCATGATTTTATACTTTAAATCGAGGTCGTTAGGAACACAAATCTGCAGTTGACTCGAAGTATTCCTTCTTCATCGATTCTTGCTTAGGCATCGCACCTTCTTGCTTTTTTCTTCCTCATACGCATCGACTCAGGATCGTAATTTGGCGACTTTAATTTTATCAATTAAAATCGGTTCTACTATATATATATTTGCCATCATCACGTGGGTCCACAGGTCTTTATCTCTATCTCCATCCTTTGCAAGTCATACAAAATGGGCCTTTGCGTTGACAATATTGCTTTCGTACCGCGTATGATCTTACTACTCGATCGCGTCGGCTACCGTTAAACTTTTCGAGGATGGTATTGGATAGTATGATCATAATCTTTCAACAGTTCAAGCCAGCGTCGTTGTCGCGTGTTGAGTTCCTTTTGAGTGAAGAAATATTTGAGGCTTTTATGATCAGTAAAGATCTCCACTTTCTCCCCATCTGAGTAATGCCTCCAAATCTTTAGTGCGAAGACAACATTGCTTGACTCTAGATCATGAGTAGGATAATTCCTCTCATATTCTTTGAGTTATCGTGTGAGGCGTAAACTATGACTTTCCCATGTTGCATGAGAACACATCCTAACCCTTTGCTAGAAGCATCACTTTGTAGATGACAAATCCCTCCGAACCGGATGGTATTGTCGAGCAGTCTTTGAAATGAGTCTCTCTTGAGTTCTTGAAAACTCTTCTCACATTCCTCGCTCCAATAGAACTTTGTATCTTTAAGAGTCGGTTTGAGTTAGTGGAGTAGCGATTAGAAAACCCTTCTACGAATCTCAGATAATAACCGGCTAAGCCGAAAAAAAACGTGCTTGATCATTTGATTTAGGTTGCTCCCGACTTTGAATAGCTTCAATCTTTCTTTGGGTCAGCGGATATTCCATGACTTGATACCACGTGCCCAAGGAATGCTACTTCCTCGAAGCGAACTTCGCATTTCTTGACTTGGCATAAAGCTTATATTCACGAAGCTTTTGGAGTGTCGACCTCAAGTGTTGCTCATGATCTTCACGGGTTTTGGAATATATGAGGATGTCATCAATAAAAGCGACCACAAAGTGATCCAAATATTCCTTGAATACTCGGTTCATCATATCCATGAAGGCGGCGGGGAGCATTAGTCGATCAAAGGACATGACTAGGAATTCATAATGCCGTCTGCAGGAGTTACGCGTCTTTGGAATGTCGTCGGTTCTAATCTTCAATTGGTGATATCCGGAATGAAGATCGATCTTTGAAAAGAATTTGGCTCCTTACTGGTGGTCAACAGGTCATCAATCGTGGCAATGGGTACCTATTTTTGATGGTGACATGATTGACTCCAGATAATCAATACAAAATCGCATACTCCCATCTTTCTTCTTCACGAATAGAGCAGGAGCACCCCGAGGAGAAGTACTAGGGCGAATAAAGCCAATGTCTAACAATTCCTGCGGTTGAGTTTTTAACTCCACGAAGTTCAATAGGAGCCATTCGATATGGGGATTTAGAAATGGGTTTTATCTGGGGTTCAAGTCGATACAAAATTCAATTTCACGCTCTGGGGTAGGCGGGAAGTTCTTGAGGGAATCGTCGGAAATTCATTAACAATAGAAATATTATTCAAAAGCGGCGTATTTTGTTTAGATCGTGACATGAGCTAAGAAAGCTTGACATCCATTTTTCAATAAGCGAATAGCTTTATGGCTTGAGATGACGATGATTGATTTTAATGGTTTGGTTGCTTGAATTAGCATAATAGGTTGATTAGGAATATGAAAGCTAACAACCTTACGAAAATAATCAATTTTTGCATGATGAGTAGTTAACCAATCAATCCTAGAATTACATCAAATGCAAGTATTTTTAATGCAATAAGATCGACGGGTAATGTGTGGGTACCAACTTGAACCAAACAAGACTTATAAGCCCGTGGATGTAATGAAGGTTTCTCCCAGCGGAGTTTCCACAGATAAGTCAAAGTCTAATTTCTCGGAGTCAAATTTAATCGTTGGCGCAAGTAGGAGAAATAAAAGAATGGGTAGAACAGGTATCAAATAAAGTGTAGACTTATTTAGAGTTTATGATAAAGCTTACCGTGATGACCTCATTCGGGTTCCTTGCTTTTACGGAGGTCACAACAAAGCGCTCTCCCTTGCTTCTAGGGCTTTGACTTTTACGGGACGACCTTTGGTGCCTCCATCCTAGCTGAATTTGTCTTGATGAGCGACAAAATCGGGCTAAGTGACCTTCTCTTCCACAATTATAACATGCTTTGGACGACATCGCGCAATTTGGTGATGTGTCCCTCCCCCTCGCATTTGAAGCATATGATAGGTGGTCTTTCTCCTTCCTTAACAACGGGTCTTTGGTCTTGGCGTCTTTCCATCATTGTTGAATCTCCTCTTCTTGAAATGTCCATTCTTATTGTTTTGGCCACGATTACCACCGAAAGTGGTTACCATTTACGGCTTTGTTGATTCCCTCCACGCTTGTTGTCATAGCTTGATGATTTGCTCTCTCTCTTTGGTATTATCATTTTGCAATTTTGCTCTCTTTTTTGGTTGCGTTGACTCGTTATCGCGCTCCACCAATGAGCCCTATTTACAACATCTGAATACAAACCACGGTTTATGAAAATAAGATGTTGGCGTATCTCTCGACTTCAAACCTCTTAAAAACATTAGCGCCATTCTCTCTTCATTATCCACCAGTGGGGGATATGGCCAAGGGGATAACTCATGAAATTTTGCCTCGTATTGCGACACGGTCGTATTGTTTTGCTCGATTTGATAAACTCCACCTCCTTCATGTGTGACGAATACTTTCGGGAAAGTATTTGTCGTTGAAACGACTCTTGGAACTTCTCCCAAGACATCTTGATCTGGCGGGTTGAGTCGTTTCTGGAATTCCCACCGATGTCTGCCTCTCTCACGCAGACATAAAAGCGTGAAGGGAACCTTTTGCTCCTCGGAGCATCCCAGACATCAAATATCTTGGTGATCTGCTTTATCCATGCTTCCCCATAAGTGGTTTTGGCTCTCCCTTAAACTCCGGTGGTCCCGGCTCCTTGAAGCTGTTTAGCGTGTGACCACAGAGAGTTTCGATGTTTCCACCTACATTTTGGACGGAGGCCGCTCTACTTTCTTTGTTGCATGAATTGCATAAAGCCTCTGAACAATCCATCATTCATCATTTGGTCGGTGTTGTTGTTTGCATGAGGATTATCGCCTTCTGATGCACATTCTCACGATTATTGATATGTGGAGACTCAGCGGTCTCTTGTGCTCCATTCTTTATTCTCAACATTTTGGATGTCATTTTGAATCTTGCCACAAAACAAAGGTTAATTGACATGTAACATAATATCTCTAAACTCTGACCAACCAATTTAAATACAAAATAAATTTAAGTAGGTCATACTAGCGAAGAAATTCCCCGTCTCTCCCCTCCTAGTTCTAGTCTCACATCTTAGCCAGGGATCATATCCTAGCTTTGATACTGTTGTGGCGCCCCAAAATTAGGTATACATCACCCATCTTGGGTGCGCCGGATCATGGTACAAATTCAAATACAACTTACTAATACAAGCGTGTCGTGTACAATACGACAAAACATAAAGCTGTGAGTTTGAATACAAATATTATCTACTAGAGATTATACAAACTCAAAAGGAGTCCTCATTACAATTATTATCACACTATTTCACGAGAATAGTGAGGACTACTAATCTTATCCTCTGGACCATCACTCCAGTTCCAGAGCTAGTCCCCGGCTATATTCTCATTTCACGAAGAAGCGGTGAAAAAGAAAGGGTGAGCTCAACTAGCCCGATAAAAATATTATGACTAAGATAATGCGAGAATAAATTATCATTAGTCTCCAACAATGTTAAAGCGATAAAATATAATAGACATCAAGTTTAAGCTGCGGTAGAACAAAGCGATCCATTAAAAGAGTCAGTAGAAAATAAAATCTACTATCTTTTATGATTAAAAGGTTTTTCATCACTTTTTATCGGCGAGACTCGACAATAAATATTCCACATCATCGAATCACCCCTACACTTTTCTGACCGAGGATATTCTTTAGTATCACGACCACAATTATCCATGCACTACTGGGCCGAAGAATATTTGTGTATTCATTAATGGTCATGATCATGCCAACAAGCATCCATCGATGCACTCACGGGCCAATGAGAACTTTTACCACATCATTTGTAACATTACGGTCAAATGATTACCAGAATAATCCACAGTCGTAATCATACCAAGTCCATCATACACTACTGAGGCCACGGATGACTTTCAACAAAATATAAACATGAGGATGATGACAATGATATAAAATTGATAAAACAAGTTCAAAAATTATTTTATCCGAGAATTATTAACGTCAAATTATCGACATGATCTTTGCTTTGTAGAGTAAAATTCAAGAATGATCGAAGAATATTTCCATGAAAAGATCTTTGGATGAAGCCTTGAAATATCGAGGATATTCTACTAATTTCATGGAGTATAGAAATTGAAAACTTTAACCAATGAGTATAATAAAGAATGGAATAACAAAAGAAATCACCATGCATGCGGTGCTTAGCATAGACGAGTTATTCAACGAAATAATAATAACGGAACGAGTCGGGGCAAAATAATAAAGAATGGAATAGCCAACCGATGTTCAAGCAGAGAATAATAATAATAAGAGCGGAACCGAATTCGGTGTAAAACACCTGAGACGGATGTTCAGCGAGAATAATAATAAAAGCGGAAACCGAGTCGGTGTAAAACACCTGAGACGAGGATGTTCAACGGAATAATAATAAAAAAAGCGGAACCGGGTCAGGTGTAAAACACCTGAGACAGATATGTTCCAACAATAAAGAATAATAGAAGAATGTCACCAAGTATAGGGTGAGCCAGCGTATCTGAGTTATTCAACGAGAATAATAAGAAATGGAATAACAACAGTTCTCTTCATGAATAAGAAAGAATAACACCCTTACGAGTACAACAAATAATATTCCCTACCTTAAGAAGAAAGTCTTTGATATATAAAGTAGTGAAGTAGCGAATAATACTTTCTTCTTTCTCTCTATAGTTTATCTCTCTAGAGTTTGATTGAATTAAATAAAAAATAATGAATGAATGAGCTTATTTATAGAAAAATGGAATGCATAGTAACTAACTCATGAGCAGTCGAGATTGATTTACTTTAATCGACGGTCCATATTTAAAAGCAAAATCTTTTAAATAAAATATAATATATTCTATTTATAATCTAATAAAATGAATAACTTTATAAAAGATTTTACTTATCTGAAACACTATATCTGAGCACTATCTGCAAACACTATGCGTAATAAAATATAATATATTCTAATTATTATCTAATAAAAGCAGATAACTTTATAAAAAGTATTACATTTTATATAAAAAAATTTTACTACTATCAAAAACTTATCTGAACACTTATACGACACTATCGTAATAGAATATAATATATTATATTTATAGAATAACTTTATAAAAGTATTACATTTTTATATAAAAAGATTTTACGTATTATTACATTAATAATACCAACAAAAGCTAGTGACTTATCACTTAAGCATCGATAATTAATCTGAGTGTGCTCTTATGCGACCACGCAGCGTATTCTTTATACTTTTAACTTAGGGTTGTTTCAGCGATTAACGGTAAAACTTCATAGTTATTTTCATAAAAAATATTTTTCGTTTTTTCTCGATCAAATATAATTACGTTGTAGGGTCCACCAATGATTGTGCCGTTATACTAATATTCCTGTTAAAAGCGAATATTCCCAGAGCCAATCGAATATTATATAACAACTTGCGTACTTTGCAAAATTTATAAATATTACCCACAACTATTATATCAATTTCACTCCATAATATTCAAAAATAATATTTATAGAAAATTCATCTTTATTCAAAAAATTTGGGGTTTAAAGACTTAGATCATGCGGTGTTTATGTAGCACTACACTTTACAACACATAGCATGGTCATACTACAACACATTTGCCCAGTTCGAAGCCTCAAAGTAGGCATCCGGAAGCTTACGGGTTTTCTGGGTTACCCGAAACCCGCATACGACTTCAACCCTACTTCTAATATTCGATTCTTTTCTAGTTCTGTTTACGATATTGATGGTTTTATGGTTCACATTGGTAGTATACATGGCAAGGAACATTATTATAACAACTCATCAATTTAACAACAACAGATCCACAAGGTATGACACTGTTAAACCTTGTCAGGATCTTTGTTCATACACTTTTCTGGAAATTCCAGAATTATAAAAGCAGTGCAAATGGCCAACTTTGACCACTTGGTACGACTGATATGTTGATTGTTTAAGCGTTATAAAGACCCATATCTATAGTATATTATACAGGCTACAACATGGTTACAAAAACAACATAAACAAATCATCAATGATGTCAGATCGGGGCAGTTTAAAAGTTATCAGATGCTGTTCATTGCCTTTCTGGGTTACCCAAATTTGGCCCGGTCATGCCCGATCAACGGGTTTTGATCGTTAATAACACACGATCTAGAGATCCAATGACATTGATTCCAGTTGCAGATTAAAGACCCAATAACAGGCTACAGATCCAAACAATAAAACATCAAAAATAACAAACGAACAAGAATCTGTGGCTCTTGACATTAGCTTGTCAGACCATAAATTTTGTTCTTGGACAGACTTTTAAAAACACCATTTTAAGGCACTTTGATGCTATGGATATATGTTTGATCATCATAGATCAACATAAAACATCCACTAGCAAGAATCTAAACACAAAAACATAAAAATTTTCAAAGCATACAAGATCAAAAATAAAAATTAGGTTTATACCTCTTTGTTCTAAATCTTGATCTTGATCTTCCTAATCTGATATTTGTTGATCAAGGAATGATTCTAGGACTGATATACTAAAGGAATTCGGAGCTTTAGGAGAGAGAGAGAGTTGGTGAGAGCAAATGTGCAAAATGGAAATTTTTGTGACTTTTCTCTCTTTGAATCTATATATTTTGCTTTGATTGTTGCTAGATCTGATCAAATTCGGCTGGGTTGTTGAATTCATATGTCACAAAGTCAATTTAGTGGTTCAACCACTAAAGTCTCTAGCATTATTACAAGTTAGCTAAATAAAAAATCCAAAAAGGGTATTTTGGTCATTTGTATTTTGTTTTAAATGGCATTCTTGTCAATTAGCCAAACCCTTAGGGTTTAGGGTTTGGGTTAGGGTTTAGGGTTTGAACCCTTTAGGGTTTAGCAATTTAATTTTCTAAAAATTTCCAATTTCCAATTTATGTTCTAAAAAAATCGAAAAATTAATATTTCTTAATTATAATTAGAATTTTCTAATTATATTAAAATTTATTAATCATAAAATTCAATCTTGCTAATTAGGATTAATATTCCTAATTAAAATTGCCTAATTTAGTAATTAGGGTCAAAATTGTCATTAGGGTTTATAACCCACGAATTAGGGTTTTAATTAGAAAAATAAATTTTCTAAATTACAATTAAGGTTTGTAAAATAGAAATTAAGATAACTAAAATATAATTAGGATTTTTAACTGTACAATTGATTTTCTAAATCTGAGATTTGGGTTTCTAATCCCTTATTAGGGTTTATTAATTTTATACCTTATCCAATCAATTATTGATCAAAATTTCTATAAAGAACATATACATTCTCATCAATATAATTATTTTAAATTATATTTTCTACCGGATCCCTATCCAGAAATTAGGGTTAGAGTTTCTAAAGCTTGTTAAGCATAACTCTACTCTAAATTTATTAGTCAATACACAAATTGACTTTCTTGAGACTCGTATCATAGATACTTGTCACAAAATTGATAATTAATATTAATATTAATAAAAAAAATTATTCGTAAAATTTTAATTATTCGAAATACCGGGTTATCACAGTGTGTCCCAAAGAACGGAGGTATGACAGTCATGACTAATGAAGACAATGAGCTGATACCGACACGGACAGTGACCGGTTGGAGGGTGTGCATTGATTACAAGAAACTTAACAAGGCAACCCGAAAGGATCACTTCCCCTTACCTTTCATTGATCATATTTTAGATATATTAGCGGGACATGATTACTATTGTTTGTTAGATGGCTATTCATGTTACAATCTGATTGTAATTACACCAGAAGACCAAAATAAGATAACGTTCACTTGCCCATATGACACCTTTGCCTTTAGGAGGATGTTATTTGGACTTTGTAACAAACTGATAACTTTTCAAATGCAATGTAGAGGTATTCATGGATGAATTTTTAGTGTATGGGGATTCCTTTGATAGTTGTTTAGAAAATCTAGTCATGGTACTTAAAAGATGCATTGAAACCAATCTAGTGCTTAATTGGGAAAAGTGTCACTTCATGGTTGAAGAAGGAATCATCCTTGTGCATAAAGTATCAGCAAAGGGATTGGAAGTGGTGTAACGACCCCAAAATTCATACAATTCAATTATCGACTTTAGTCGTTAATAACACGTCTAACTTCTGAGTTTACATCATTATTCGATGTTAAGCTTAATAAAATGCGAATAATTTAAACTTTTCTATCTTTTTACATTAATTCCATGAATTAAAACCTTTATCATCTATATATCTTTGAATCAATCTTATTTTATGATTCGCTTAATCAAAGTTATTATATAAAATCTTACATTTCAATCTGATAACCTTTTCATATCAGATAACTTAAACTTTACATAATTATTGTGATTTATCAAGTATATTCCTCAAAACCTTTATCTTTACCTACCTTTAAATCATACTTGGCTTATTACTCACCTTATCAGAGTTAATAAATAAAACTTACATTCAGATTCAATACCCTTTCATATAATCAAACAAAACTTAAACTTTATAACTCAACATATATTAAACATTATACATTATTCAAAACCTTGAACATGGTTCAAATAATAATAATTCAGCCAGAGTGTATAAATCTTCAAGTATCACATCTAAATCATGTCTTTCATGTAGCACATAACTTTAACTTGAATCTTTAACCTGCAAAAGTGGTTATTTGCAAGGTTGAGCTCGACAGCCCAGCAAAATCTAACAGTTTTCCTGCATCACGTAGCACATAATAACATGCTCAACATATAACTCATAAACATTGGACTAACATAACTTACATGCTACAGTTCATATAATAAGTATAAAGATTGAGTTCCTTACTCAATCAACATGCTTTACTCAATCAACGTAGTCATAAATTGACTTTTACATTTCATACTTTAAACATATATATAACACATCATACTCTTCGCAATAAAGATTTAAAATAGTTAATCATCAAGTTCACATAGCAAATAGGAACTGAAATACTTGCCTTGATCGTTGTTTACCAATAACAGTTTAACAGCTTATAGCTATCTGCACTTCACGTGCCCTACATAATTATATAATCATGCACATCAACTATTAGTCACATAAAAATGCGTAGTAGTTGTAATGTAACTTTACTCTACTTCTCATAACCCTTCCTATTAATCAATACACAATGTTCAATTTGATTGTTTTAACTTTCGACTTATATCTCACTATATTTCTTCTTAGTCATACTAGAAGTTCATTCAAATGTTTAAGTCTTGCTAGGACTACTTATTGGTTTTATATTAACCCCATATCATATCTTATAATATTCATTTCACTTGACTTAAAACACTTTTTACATTCATTAACACTTGTCACGGCGTTTCGACGTTCATTCGTCACACGCCCGATTTGTCTCTCTTGTGTGTGCTTAGTATGCTTATACAACTTAATAAATGAATAAGATTGTTACAAAGTATATGCTTTATCATCAAACATGATTGGCTTGTGTGCATACAACTTTCAGTAATGTATTTGATATTATGACAAAGAACTTTTGTATTGGTTATAAAGAACCTGAGAAGGGAATATTATTTTGGAATATATATAACACATATTCGTTCTTTTAAGGCATTTCAATTGAATGTATGTGTGAACTGTAGCACCGTGTAGCACCATATGTCGGGTTGGAAGATACCCAAATTTGGGGGGCATCGCAGATATGCCTAGCAGAGATATCAGGAATGATTGACAGTGTAAACTGTTGGCGACAACTCCAGCGTAGCATCGGGAAAGATCTGGTGATGGAAGCCATTGAAAACTACTTCAACGAAGGTTAGAATGATTGACAGTGTAAATCATTGGCGATAACTCCAGCGTAGCATTGGGAAAGATCCTGTGATGGAAGCCGTTGAAAACTACTTCAACGAAGGTTAGAGTATCTGTGACGCCCCCAAAATTTGGTATACATCACCCATCTTAAGTCGCCAGATACATGGTACAGAATTCAAATACAACTTAATAATACGATTGTCGTGTACAATACAACAAAACATAAACTGTGAGTTTGAATACAAATATTGTCTACTAGAGAGTATACAAACTCAAAAGGAGTCCTCATGACAATTATTATCACACTATATCACAGAATAGTGAGGACTACTAATGCACCATCTAGGACCATCACTCTGTTCCCCAGGCTGTCCCGGTATATTCTTATTTCAAGAAAAAAAAAGTGAAAGAAAGGGTGAGCTTAACTAGCCCAGTAAGAAATATTATGACTAAGATAATACAGAATGAATTATCATTAGCCTTAAATAGTGTTAAGCTGATACAATATAACAAACATCAAGTTTAACTGCAGCGGAATAAACAATCCATTAAAATAGTCAAGTGGAGAATAAAATCTACTATCTTTTATGATTTAAAAGGTTTTTCATCACTTTTATCATTGGGACTCGACAATAAATAATCCACATCATTGAATTACCCCGCACTTTTCTGCCAAGGATATTCTTTAGTATCACGACCACAATTATCCATGCACTACGGGCCAAGAATATTTGTGTATTCATTAATGGTCATGATCATGCCAACAACTGTCCATCAATGCACTATGGGCCAATGAGGACTTTTTTCTACATCATTTGTAACATTACTATTAATGATTATTGCGGGATAATCCTCAGGTCATAATCTTACCAAGTCCATCATGCACTCTGAGACACGAGATGACTTTCAATAAAATATAAACATGAGGATGATGACAATGATATAAGAATTCAATAAAACAAGTTCAAGAATTAATTTATCTAGGAACCAATAACGTCCAAACTAACGACGATAATCTTTGCTTTGTAGAAAAAAATTCAAGAATGCTCGGAAGAATATTTCCATGAAAAGATATTGGATGAAGCGCAAATATCGAGGATATTCCACTAATTTCATGGAGTATAGAAGTCAAAGTTTTAACCAACTAAATATAATAAAGAATGGAATAACAAAAGAAATCACCATGCATGCGATAGATCGCGCAGGCGAGTTATTCCAACGAATAATAAATAACAGTAGCAGTGCGGCGTAAAACACATGTAGACGAGATATTCCAACATAATAATAAAAACATGAACCGGTCCGCAGTAAAGCGCATGCACGGATATATTCAATGTAATAATAAAGATTGGAATAATGTAAGAATTTCACCAAGTATAGGGTAGCTCACGTATCTGAGTTATTCCAATGAATAATAAATAATGGAATAATGAAGTTCTCTTCATGAATACAAAAGAAATAACACCCTTACATTAGTAGGAGATTGAATCTGCGGTAGTGTAGTAACGAGAATACTCTTCTTCTTTCTCTCTTATTCTCTCTATACTTTCTCTCTTTATAGCTTGAATGAATTCGTGAAAAATAATGAGGAACTAGGCCTCTATTTATAGAAGATTTTTAGCTTAGCACTTGCAATGTGAAAAGGAAAGCGGCTTGACGCCTGGTGATGTGAAAAGAAAAGTGGTTTGACGCCTGTAATGTGAAACGACAATTGGTTTGATGCCTGTAATATGAAACGGCAAGTGGTTTGACGTCTGGTAAAGGTAATTACTATTGGCGAAAGAGACTCTTAGATGATGACATATGGGCCCCCATAGAATAACCAAATTTACCACAAACGTCTCATAATAGACTCTTTATATACATCAAGGATTGAATAAATATTACCACAAATCATTTTAATTTAATCAACACATATTTAATCTTTCAACAATTATTAATCATTAATATTATAACTTGTCATCTCAATTATTGATTTAATAATATAACATATTATACAGATGATACTGTGACAATAATTGAATCAATAATATAAGAGATATGATGCAGCAATTATTGTAGCAATAATTGAGTATAACTTAGTGACTTCTCACGTAAGCACCAATAATCAATACCGTGTGCTACTTTGCAACCATGCGTATTACTGTACTTTTACTACTACGGTAGTTCAACGGTTTTAACGGTAACACCTCCGTAGTTATTTTTATAAAATATTTTTGTCATTTTCTCATTCAATGAATAATTCCGTTCTTGGGTCCACTGATGATTATCTTGTCGTCAATGCGGATATTCCCAGATAAAAGAATATTCCCCGACCAATCGAATATTATATAACAACTTGCGTACTTTGCAAAATTTATAAATATTACCCACAAATATAACATTATATCAAATCAACACCATAATATTCAAAAAATTATTTCGAGAAAATTAAATCTTTATTCATAAAATCTGGGGTCTCACAGTATCTGACAATGTAAACCGTTGGCGACAACTCCAACGTAGCATCGGGAAACATTTAGTGATGTAAGCCGTTGAAAACTACTTCAACGAAGGTCTAAAATTATTGGCAGTGTAAACCGTTGGCGACAACTCCAGCGTAGCATTGGGAAAGACCCGGTGATGTAAGTCATTGAAAACTACTTCAACGAAGGTCAAAATGTCTGATAATGTAAACCGTTGGTGACAACTCTATCATAACATCGTGAAGGATCCGGTGATGTAAGCCGTTGAAAACTACTTCAACGAAGGTCAGAATGATTGACATTGTAAACCGTTGGCGACAAATCCAGCGTAGCATGGGGAAGGATCCGGTGATGTAAGCCGTTGAAAACTACTTCAACGAAGGTTAAAATGTATGACAACGTAAATCGTTTGCGACAACTCCAGCGTATCATCGGGAAAGATCTAGTGATGTAAGTCGTTGAAAACTACTTCAACGAAGGTCCGAATGATTGGCAGTGTAAACCATTGGCGACAACTCCAGCGTAGCATCGGGAAGGGTTTAGTGATGTAAGTTGTTGAAAACTATGTCAACGAAGGGCATAGTATCTGATATTGTGAACGGTTGGCGACAACTCCAGTGTAGCATCATGAAAGATCTGATGATAAAAAATCGTGCAAAACTATTTTTCTCGAGGAGGAGCAGTGATGGAATCTGTTATATAAATCCCCAAATGAGTAACCAAGAAGGTTCGGTGATTTCCAGATCGTTGTAAACTACTTTTCAAGTAGGCACTGAGGAAATTCGATGATGATCAACCTTCAGAAAACTACCGTTCGCGTACGTATTTCTGAGGATGTTGTAAAAGCAGGCAATAAAAGTTCTATCTCTGGTAGAACTACCAGCATCAACCTGATAGAATGCCCGGACGGCGGTGACAATCCCAACGTAACGGTAGGAACAATCCAATGATGATTACCAAGGCGAGCTATCATCAAGATAAGCATCAATAATCCCCAGTGAGTCACTCACAAAAAGAGAGGAACAACCCCGGCGGAGGTAAAGTCCGAAAGTGTATATAAAGAAAAATTATGACGTCGAATTCAGAAGGGTCCAGTGGTGTCAGCTATATAAAAATCTCCCCAACAGGGATCTTGAAAACATCTCTATAACATGACGTCAAATCAGTCTCAATGGAACTGACGGACATTTTAAACCATTGGCTTCAACCCAATGTAACATCAGGAAAGATCTGGTGATGAGAGCTTTGTAAACTATCGTTCGATACACATCAAGGCAGTTCAGGGGAGACCATCATTAACAACTCCATCCCCAACAAAGATGGCTGGAGCAGTCTTGCCTTTGGAAGTAATTTTAAACAAATACGGTCAGAGTACATAACATCATATTATGCTGAATTGCATGACATCATTTAATCTTGTCAAATTTTAATTGTCTAATAATCTTTATCGTATTCATTCCATTACATTGCATAAAAATGATAAAGAGGGGCATCTGTAGACACTCAAAATTTTGTATTATTGTTACTAATTATGCAGGAGGGCAGAATCATCTTTTGTCTTCTAAAGACAACCCTACAAGTCAAAATGACCAATCTAAACCCCTGTGACAACCCTAGGAGATCAATTCAAAACCCGGTGACAACCCCAAAGATCAATCCAAACCCTGGTGACAACCTCGAGAGATCAATTCATACCCCGATGACAACCCCAAGAGATCAAATCAAACCCCGCCGACAATCTCGGGAAACAACAAACCAAACTCAAAGACAACTCTGAGGACTGACAAAAGTTAACACAGTCCAATCTCGGAGACAAGCCTGAGAAAAGGCAGTTACCACTGCATCAAACCCGGAGGCAACCCGGAGGGGAAAAATAGTAATTTTTCCAACTAAACATCAATTCAGCTCAAATCACTGCCATGAAGGTCACGCAAGACCATAACATCAATCCTGAGTGAAAAATAGCACAAGACAACTCAACAAACTGACTGCAAAGACTTGAAGATCTTGTAATGGACCCATCTTCCCGGATTCAAAAAAAATCACATCACATGTCATTGTGTAGCTCTCGGAAAGGGCTTTCCAGAAAGGTATAACATGCCTCCATCGGATTCCCCGATTAAAAGTTATGAAGGTTCGAATAGACTACGCGTTGGTCTGAGTCCACGTACTTCGAGACAAAGGGACCCATGCGGCTACCGCGGGTAGACCCGTGACTACTTTGGTATATAAATAAAACCCCCATCATCCATAAAAGAGAAGAAAAAAAGAGAAAAATAGAGGGAATTTCGCTCATTTCAGCTCTCAACCCCTCCTACAGTGTTCCAAAATTCGATATTCTTATTTGTAAACACTTGTATACATATATATTACAACATATCAAGTGTTAACCGGTGGAAACTGAGTTTTCAAGCTCCAAAAGTAATTTAAAGCCTTCGTCGCAACACACTGTAAGATTTTTCTTGATTCGAAGCTTTTATTGTTTTAATATATATATATATATATATATATATATATATATTCCTATCGAACAGTTGAGTCTGGATTGCTAATATGTGGCTTTTTCCACAGCAACCGGTTGTTATGGAGTAACTCTTTTTTGGTTTGTTGTTATAGCAGCTGGAGCAAAAAAAAAATTATAACGAACCAAAAAAAGGGTTGTTCCAAAGTAACTATATATATATATATATATATATATATATATATATATATTAAAAGTTGGTCTCCATATGAATGTCTTATAATAATATT
The DNA here is from genome assembly GCA_020205615.1 of Panax quinquefolius. Lineage (NCBI taxonomy): Eukaryota > Viridiplantae > Streptophyta > Magnoliopsida > Apiales > Araliaceae > Panax > Panax quinquefolius. The sequence goes on from CM035151.1 coordinate 65,870,715, forward strand.
TTTCTTCATCACCCCTTGTACCATCCGTCTATCCATTATATATATATATTCAATAATCCCTCACAGAGTCTCACATTTTCTTCTTCCTCCATCTTCTAATTGAACTCTCCATTTGTCTCCTCAAAATTTTCTCTCTCCAAGCAACAAGAGATACCTAAAGGGACAAATGGAGAGTAGATGAGTCCCCTAAGCATCTAACATTTTGCTTTCCGCATCTAACATGTACGTAGCTTCTTTCTGCTATAAGCCGCTCAGCTTTCCGCGACGCCGAAAGAGATGAAGTGACAAAGTGAAATTCTAGGCAAGTCTGATTCTTGGCTTTCATTCTACGCTCTACTCTCTTTCCTTCGGTCATTTATTTTCGTTTTCTTTTTGTTTTTCTTGTTTGGCTGCCAAGAAAGTGATGGGGAGTAAATAAAATTTGGAATCCAAAATTTTTTTGTTGAAAGATTCTAATATTTCTCAGCAAACAGTGTTTGCGTCCTTCTGGAATTTGGATTCCAGCCTTCCAGGTAGTTAAAATATCTCAGTTTATTTGGATAGTCTTGCAAAAATAAATTAAATTTCTGCACCAAAGATTATCTGGAATTCAACTATTTGTTGTATCATTGCAATATAATTATATAGACGGCCAAATTGACTGTTTTGAAAGTTAAATATTTAAATGTAAGAAAAAAAATTATATCTTTCCGTTTGAAGTAGCATCGCCAATTAATATTATAAGTCGTTTTAAAATTAATTTGAGATATTTATCAAATATTTAATTCGTATCATTCCGTTTAAAGGGGTTTATCAAATATTACAAAATAAATACTTCATTCTCATCAAAATTTAGGATAAATTTTGTCTTTAAAAATTAATTTAAAATAAATTCAAAATGGATAGGAGCTCATTAAATTTAAATATAAAATTATGAAAATTATAAATTATATGAAATTATTAATAATTAATTATATAATATATTATTTTTAATAATTAAATTAATCGCATCAATTTAAATAAAAACTATCTTAAATTGACTCACAAAAGTTAAATTAAACTTAACTATGTTCTCGAAAGGAGGGAGTATATGCATATACTAAAATCTTTAAAAATAAGTAGGTTATTAAATTTTATATTTCTTAAGATAGTTTGATTCTTGGGGTAAATTAACCCACCATTTGCCGCTTGAGAGGAATATGGAATATTTTTTTAGACTTAATTCTTATCGTAAATGCCACTATATATAAGGACAAATAAATGTAGTTTTCTTATCGATACTTTATGTAGATTAAAAGTTGTCAGTAGATATAAATTAAGATAAGGGTGGTGATTGATTAAAGCCTTTCCAATTTCATGTCAAAAGGTAATCAATGTTAAACTAGAATAGAGTTTACAATGCATAGTAACGCTGGCACATCCATATTGATATATTTTACTCCGTCCGTAATGCAAAAATAAGCTTAGATTGATTATTTTAGGCTTAAATATGAATTAGTATTTTAAACTATATGTTATATTGTGATTCACCTTTTAATTTTGTCAATTAGATGATTAAACTATTAAATTTTTTCATTGCAAAAAATTGAACACGCCACGTCAGAAATTGCTGACGTGGCAACTTGTGTGGGGCCTTATGAAGCTGGTGTGGCAAAAAAAGGAGTTTTTTTAATCATAATATTGTTTGTTTTGTATTAATTAGTTATGTTATAATTTGTTGTTTGACCATTTTACCCTACACCAAATCAGATTTGTTTATTTTATTATTAAAAAAATCTTTTTTGCCACACCAGCCTTCCTAAGGTCCCATTGAAGTTGTCATCGTGAATTTACGGCGTGACATGCTCAATTTTTCAACTTGAAAAAATTAATATTTTAATCATCTAATTAACAAAATTGAAAAGTAGATCACCGAAGTGGAATATGGCCTATAGTTTATGGTACTAATTCATATTTAAGCCATTATTTTAATCAAATTGATTATTTTTGTAATTAATATTTTTAAGCACCAATTTTAGAGTATAATGTATCAAGTATATATTCAGTATAATAATATCAATAATTTCTATGTTGAAAGATATTTTTAATAATTGTTACGTCTTCAAAATAGGTATACATCACTCATTCTGAGTCGTCAAATACATGGTACAGAATTTAAATACAAACTTCCTCATACAATACGATAAAACGTAGCTAAGAGTTTTTACACGAATATTGTTTAGTAGACAGTATTCAAACTCAAATTGAGTCCTCATTACAATTATTATCACACTATTTTATAAAATAGTGAGGACTACTACAGCCACCATCTCGGACCGTCACTCCATTCCCCGACTAGTCCCGGTTACGTTCTCATTTCCTGAAGAGAACAATAAAAGCAAATGGATGAGCTCAACTAGTCCAATAAGAAATATTATGACTAAGATAATGCAGAATAAATTATCGTTACCTTTCAACAATGTTAAACTGATAAAAATAATAAACATCAAGTTTAACTGCAGCGGAACAAACAATCCATTAAAAGAGTCAAGTAGAGCATGCTATCTACTATCTTCTATGATTTAAAAAATTTATTATCAATTTTATCGTTGAAACTCAGCTTAATGAATAATCCACATCACTGAATTATCCATGCATTACGGGCTAAGGATATTCTTTAGTATCACGTCTACGAATTATACATACTCTACGGGCCAAAGGATAATCGTATTATCACCAATGGTCATGATCATGACAACAACTGTCCATAAATGCAGTACGGGCCAATGAAGACTTTTACCACATCATTTGTAACATTACAGGTCATGATTATATCGAATAATTTCTGGTTATAATTATACCAATCAACAGTCCATTTATGCACTAAGGGTCAAAGATGACTTTCATCATAATATAAGCATGATAATGATGACAATGATATAAGAATTAAATTAAAAGAAAGCAAATGATAAATTTTTAAAGATTTATAATTTAATTTATCCAAAATTCAATAATGTCCAAATTGTCAACATGATACTGCTTTGTGGAGTAAAATTTAAAAATAATATTATATCAAAAATGATTTGGACAGAAAAAAAATTAATTTTTTGTCATGAATAGTACCTCGGGTGAATAGTACCCGAGTGAATAGTACTTCGTAAATAGTACCCAGTGAATAGTACTCTAGCATGAAAAGATATTAGATGAAACGTAAATTTTAAGGATATTCTACTAATTTCAATGAGTATAGAAGCCAAAACTTAATAAAATGAGTGTAGAATTCAGAATCTGAAATGAAATAATATTACTTACATACTAATGAGTATGGAAGAAAATATTGTTTTTACGAGTTTTAAACAAAAATAACATCCCTTACCTTAAAAAAAGAGAGTACTTCTGACTGGTAGGGCGGAGATATTCTTGAAGAAAACTTATACTATTTTCTACATTCAAAGCTTGCTTAAACTCTAAAGAAATACGCTCAAGAATATAGAAGAAGAATTTTCTAATTCTGGTGTGATTTTCAATTCTAAACTAAACATCCAATTTATAGGAGAATGGAAGGATACTATTTAGAATATTTCACGGACCAGCAGTTGAAGGAATTCACGGACTGAATGCTGCTGATCATCAGACGCCCACTTTCAAAATAATACTTCAAATAAAACAACTTTTATATCACACACACACACACACACACACACACACACACACATATATATATATATATATATATATATATATATATATATAACCATCACTTTCATCCCCCACTATCATAATTCTTCCACCACACACACACACACACCTTTCACTTTCATCCACACATGTCACTTTCACACACACATATAATGTAAGACCCCAATTTTTATGAATAAAGGTTAATTTTTTTCGAAATATATTTTTGAATATTATGGTGTGGATTTGATATAATGTTATAGTTGTGGGTATTATTTATAAATTTTGCAAAGTGAGCAAGTGGTTATATATTATTTGATTGGTAGGAGAAAATTCGTTTTAACAGGGAATATTCGTATGACGACACAATCATTGGTGAACCCCACAACGGAAGTATTGTCGTAATTGGAAAACGACATAATTATCTTTTTATAAAAATAACGACGAAAGTTTTACTGTTAAACTGTTGAACCACCTGATGATAAAAGTATAGTAGTACACGTGGTTGCATAGTAGCACACGATATTAATTATTGATGCTTACGTGAGAAGTCACTCAGTTATACTCAATTATTGTTACAGTAGTTGTTGCATAATATCTCTCATATTATTGATTCAGTTATTGTCACAATATCATCTGCATAATATCTTATATTATTAAATCAATAATTGAAACGACAAAGTTATTCATATTATTATTTGCAATATTGACAATGTCTAGAAAGTTCTGTCAATGAGAGGTTTGATCACCTAATTGATCTGGTTGTTAAATATTGTGAGTTATAATATTAATGATGAATAAGTTCGTGGTGATTAAAGATGAAATTGATATTTCCATTGTGTTGGGATTATTAGTGTTAGTGGAAATCGACATCTATTTCGATAATAATAGATGTCTGGAGGTTATATTGACCAATCGGGTAATTAATCGGATAAATGAGCAACTAATTTCTATTAATTCGCATGCTTATAACTATTTGTTCACATGTATGTACTATTGATTCACATGCATCTACTATTAGGGGAGGTGGTGCAAGATTGATAATACTTACATGACTAAATTAAAAATAGAGGTATAGATGAAGGTATTATACTGTAAGTAATTTTTTTTCACATGATTATACTATTTATTCACATGATTGTACTATTGATTCATATGATGTACTATTAGGGGAGGTGGTGCAAGTTTGATAATACTTGCAGGACTAAATTAAAAATGAAAGAAAAGATGAAGGTATTATACTGTAATATTTCGAGCCCCAAAATGTGCAATTATCGAAACTATGTTTTCCTATAAATAGAAGCTCATTCTTCTTTCATTTTCACCAATTCACTAAGACTCACAAGAGCAATTATAGAAAGAGAAGCTATAGAGTGAAAGAAACTTTAGAGAGAAAGTAGAAGAGAAGTCTGCTACCTCACTATTCTAGTATCCAGTCTTCTTCTGAGGTAAGAGATATTATTTCATCTCGTATTCCTGATTATACCTTCATTTTGTTAAAGTATTGCTTCTATACTCTGTGAAATTAGTAGAATATCCTTGAAATTTGCGCTTCATCTAGTATCGTTTCACAAGGATATTTTTCTGCACATTCTTGTTAAATTTTAAGCTTTTCATGCCGGAGTACTGTCCATGAGTAGTATTCATTTTTATGGTGCTATTCATAAAGTACTATTCACGGGGTACTATTCACAAAGTACTATTCATGAGTACTATTCACAAAGTACTATTCACGGGTTACTATTTCTGAAGTACTATTCACTTAGGTACTATTTACCCGAGGAATTATTCATGACAAAAATTGATTTTTTTGCTGTCCAAATCATTTTTGATACAATATTATTCTTGAATTTTACTCCACAAAGCAATATCATGTTACCAATTTGGACATTATTGAATTCTAGATAAATTAAGTTATAATCTTTAAAAATTTATCCTTTGCTTTCTTTTAATTGAATTTTTATATCATTGTCATCATTCTTATGCTTATATTGTGATAAAAGTCATCTGTAGCTTACGTGCATATATGTAATATTGATTGGTATGATTATGACCAGGGATTATTCGGTATAATCATGACCGTAATGTTACAAATGATGTGGTAAAAATCCTCATTGGCCTGTAGTGCATTGATGGACAGTTGTTGGTATGATTATGACCAGGGATTATTCAGTATAATCATGACCATTGATGATTACATGAATATCCTTGACCCATAGTGCAGGGATGATTCGATGATGTGGTTTATTTATTAAAATCGAGTCTCAAATGATAAAATTGATGATAAACTTTTTAAATCATAGAAGATAGTAGATATCATGCTCTACTTGACTCTTCTAATGGATTGCTTGTTCCGCTGCAGTTAAACTTGATTTTATTATATTTTATCAGTTTAGCACTATTGAAGGCTAACAATAATTTATTCTGCATTATCTTAGTCATAGTATTTCTTACTAGGCTAGTTGAGCTCACCATTTTTCTTTCATTATTCTCTTTAGGAAATGAGAACGTAGCTGGGACTAGTCGGGGAGCGGGTGTGATGTCCGATGTTTGCATTAGTAGTCCTCACTATTCAAAGAAAATAGTGTGATAATAATTGTAATGAGGACTTTATTTGAGTTTGGATACTCTCTACGAGACATTATCCGCTTTGAAACTCTCACCACGTTTTGTCTTCTTGTATAAAAGAAGTTTGTATTTAAATTTTGTACCATGTATTTGGCGTCTCAAGATGGGTGATGTGTATACCAATTTTGGGGCGTCACATATCATATATATATATATATATATATATATATATATATATATATATATATACTCTACCGATTATTTTAAAAAATGGGTAAGTGGAGGTCCAAATAATAAGCAAAATTTACCACAAATACTTCATAAAAATCCCCTCAATATTTTTAACAACATTTATTCATCATTATTATAAGTCGCAATATTAACAACCAGATCGTTCCCATGAAAGAGAGGGCTTTCCGATAAGGATTTCTCTCTATTGGTGCGCAATTAGGTGACCAAACTCCTTTCCTCGACAAAACTTTCTAGACATTGTTAATTATGCGCAAATAATAATATGAATAACTTGTCATCTCAATTATTGATTTAATAATATATAACATATTGACAATAATTGAATCAAATAGCGTGAGATACTATGCAGTAATTACTGTAGCAATAATTGAGTATAACTGAGTGACTTCTCACGTAATCATCAATAATCAATACTATGTGCTACTATGCAACCACGCGTATTACTATACTTTTATCACCGGGTATTTCAACAGTTAACGGTAAAACTTTCGCTATTATTTTTATAAAAAGATATCTCTGTCGTTTTCTAACTCTAATAATAATTCTATTATGGGATCCGCCAATGATTGTGCCGTCGTATGAATATTTTTAGTTAAAACGAATATTCTCCGACCAATCGAATATTTTATAACAACTTGCATACTATGCAAAATTTGTAAATATTACCCACAACTATAATATTATAACAAATCCACACCATAATATTAAAAATGATATTTCGAGAAAAATAAATCTACCTTCATAAAAATTAGTTGGGGTCTTGTGAGGATACCTCCCTTCTTTCTTATAAAATTTAAGTCCTCAAAATTAGTGTACCCACACTTTGACTAGTATAACCTTGAGCGAAGATGTGAGGATACCTTGATTTCATTTCCGCTATCTCGATTCTAACTCCTTGGTCATTTCCTCAACATAATATAGTTTCTCCACAAAACTTTGACCCCAACTTATTATTAATGAAATTTAATTTTCTCTATTTATTATTTTGAAATAGTATCTCCAACATTGAATTCCACATCCTGATTTGATTAATGTGGATAGTTAGGGGATCATTAAATACGCAAAATATTTCAAGTGGTCATAAAATATTCATTGTTGTCGGGGAATATTAATTTGGTAATTGTTGGTGAATATCCAATGGTAAGAATTGTCCCGGGAATATTAAATGGGGACAATAGTCTTAATAGATCTTCAAGTCTGGAGTTTGAATAGATCCTATAACTAGTCCCCGAAAAGCGATCATGGATGAGGAAAAATAAAAATAACTTGGCGTGGTTTGGGTTCGATCAATATGGATCTTGTTGGAATACTAAACCATGGTTAAAATTTAATTTTCACTATTACAAATAGTAAGGTTGTTGATTAATGTGGATAGTTAGGGTTAAATACATAAATATTTCAGGTATTAAAATATCATTATCGATTCTTACGTATTCGAAAGCAGTAGCGACCGTTTACTCATGTGATAATTATTACGGTAATCTTGTTCAAATACCCGATTTTATTTTATTGATTCAATAATTGATTCTTACGTTGATATTTTATATTGTTCTGATTATTGTTTTATTTCAATAATTGTCATTGATATTTTATATGTTGTTTCATAATTTCCATTATCGAGATTTTCCATTCATATTATCCTCGAATAATAGTATTAGAAAACATTATTGGCGAATGTCTGTAAAGTTCTCGCTTCAGGAGAGGTTTGAGTCACCTAATTGCGGCCAAAGAAGGAGAGATCCTTATTGGAAAGCCCCTCTTTCTGGGAACCTACACGGTTGTCAATATTATGATTCGTAATATTATTTGTGAATAATTAATTATTGATTCATATGATGAGGAAAATATTGATTTTATATGGATATAGATGGAGAAAAATTTTAAAATGACAATTGTTGAAAATTAATATTTTATCTTTTTACGATAAAATAATTCATTTAAATATATTATTTTAATAATATATTGATGGTGATATTTTTACAATAAATTCATGGTTTATAAATAGATGAGGTGGAAGAGAGAAGATAGAATTGGAATTATTTAATAATTGTAAATATTTTAATGTATATATATATATATATATATATATATATATATATATTTATTTTTGTGTGTGTGGAAGAAGTGGTGTGGGGTAAGAGAAGAAAGTGGGGAAGAGAGAGTTAGTGGAGAATTATGGGAAAGGAAGAAAGAAAGGAAGAGAAGGAAATTAGAAAACTTATCCGTATCAGATTTTGGTCATTTTTCGTTTGGAATTTGGAAAAATTTCTTCAGTAAAGTTGTAGAGAATTCGATTTCAAAGTAATGGGTATAAATTCGTATTTTTCGATAACCTAGTTTATTTTCTATGAATTGTTGAAGTTTCAAAAAATAAATAATTTTTAAATGAGGCGGGCCCCACTTTTTGGTTGGTGATTAATTCACATGTGGATTTTCTTTGTCAAGGGTGGTGGCTAGCATGCATGCGTAGAAGTTTGATTAATAAAAATATTATTTTATTATTTTAGTCTCCTATGGCGTTCTAGCATTTTCCTATAAATAGACGCTTAGGTTAGAATTGAAAATCACACCAGAAACAAGTTTTCTTTCTCTCTAGATTATTGAGCGTATTTTTGTGAGTATTTTGATATTTTGAGAGTTGCTATTCATTGCAAGTTTCACATCAAGACTATATCCAAAATTCAATCGAAGAAATACGGTTATTTTGAGGTAAGGATGTTATTTTCTTCTCAAATGATATTATTTCTTCAATATCATTATCTTTGAAATATTGGTTGGAACTTTTATCAAATTTGGAACTTTTTCATGTCAGGGTTACTATTCATGAGTTCTTATTCACGAGTTACTATTCATGAGTTACTATTCACGAGTTACTATTCACGAGTACTATTCATGAAGCGTGAGGATGTTTTTGTGGAATTTCTATCTTTTGGTGTCTGAGTTACTATTCACGTGTACCGGACTATTCACGTATCTGACTATTCACCTAAAAATAAAATTTCTTCTTTTGTCTAAAATATCTATTCGGAGACTAGCTTTGATTGTATCCATGTTTTGATAATTTTTGAATTTTACACCACTATGATTATTTTTGAGGTACTTTTAAACATGGATAAAACAAAATACTAATCCTAAATCCTTAATCCTTATCATTTTGTTTCAATCGGATTCGTTTTTTAAAAATATTTTTCATCATCCTCGCCTTAAATGATGATATTATTGAATATCTTTGGCTGTAGTGCAAAGATGAATGATTTCTGAAGAATATCTTTGGCTTTGTAGTGCAAAGATGAGCAGTGTTGAGATGAACATAATCGATCGATTAATATCTTTGCCCATAGTGCAAAGATGAGCAGTGTTTAAATGAACATGACCAATCGATGAATATCTTTGGCTGTAGTGCAAAGATGAATATTTGATTACTGATGTATATTGATTGATGTTACAGGGGATAAAAGATGAGCGATGAACTTTTAAATTCATACATAGAAGATAGTAGTTTGCATTCTCTACTTAACTCTTCTAATGAATTATTATTTCATTATGAATATTGATTTAAAATTTGTTGTCTATTGTATTCTATTAGATTTTTCCCTCGTCAAGACTAACGATAATTTGTTGTATATTATCTTAGTCATAATATTCTTTCTTGAGCTAGTTGAGCTCACCCTTTTCCTTTTTGTTCCATTTTCTCGGGAGGCGAGAATATAGCGAGTACGAGTCGGGGTATAGAATGAAGGTTCTAGAGAGAGTTGTTTAGTAGTCCTCACCATTTTTGTAAAATAAAGTATCAATAAATGTGATGAGGATTTATTTGAGTATAAATATTGTCTAGAAGATAATATTTATATTTAAACTCACAGTTTTACTGTTGTAATAATAAAGTTGTAGTTGTTTCTGTACCATGTATTGACAACTCAGAATGGGTGATGTATACCTATTTTGGGGGCGTCACACTTACAATCTCATTTATATACATACGAGCAAGAAGTTCAAGTGAATAAGTTTCTCGTATAGGAAAGAAATGAGCAGACTTGGTTAATCTATCGACAATCACCCAAATTGCATCTATGCCTTGAGAAACCATGGGAAGACCAGTAACAAAATCCAATGTAATGTGCTCCCACTTCCATTCTGGAATTTCAAGTGGGTTCAATGGATATTTTGGCACTTGATGCTCCGCCTTGACTCGTTGACAAGTTAAACACCTTGAGATAAACTCCACGATCTCTCTCTTCATATTGTTCCACCAAAATGTATATCGAAGATCAGGATACATTTTGGTACTCCCAGGATGGATTGCAAACAGTGTGTTATGCGCCTCCATCATAATTTTATACTTTAAATCAGGGTCATTAGGAACACAAAGTCTGGAGTTGATTCAAAGTATTCCTTCTTCATCGATTCTTGCTTCCGGAATAGTACCTTCTTTCATTTTCTTCTTCATACGTATCAGCTCCAGGTCCGTGGTTTAAACAATTTAAACTTTATCGATTAAAGTCGGTTCTACTCGTATTTTTGTTATCATCACGTGGGTCCCTAGAGTCTTTAACTCTATCTCCATCTTTTATAAGTCATACAAAATGGGCATTTGCATTGACAATATTGCACTCGTACCCGCATATAATCTTCTACTCAATGCGTCAACTACCACGTTTCGCTTCTCAAAGACGGTATTGAATGGTATGATCGTAATCTTTCAACAGCTCGAGCCAACGTTGTTGCCGCATGTTGAGTTCCTTTTGGGTGAAGAAATATTTAAGGCTTTTATGATCTATATAGATCTCCACCTTCTTCCCATACAGGTAATGCCTCCAGATTTTAAGTACAAAAATGACAACTACTAATTCTAGATCATGAGTAGGAAAATTCCTCTCATATTCTTTGAGTTGTCGTGAGGCATGGGCTATGGGCTATGACTTTCCCATGTTTTATGAAAACACATCTTAACCCTCTGCCTGAAGCATCACTGTAGATGAAAAATCCCTCCGAACTAGATGGTATTGTCAGAACAGGTGCTGAAATGAGTCTCCTCTTGAGTTCTTGAAAACTCTTCTCACATTCCTCGCTCCAACCTAATTTTGTATCTTTTCGAGTTAGTTGAATTAATGGAGTAGCGATTCGAGAAAATCCTTCCACGAATCTCGAATAATAACCAGCTAAGCCGAGAAAGCTACGTACTTCGGTCACTGACTTAGGTTGCTCTCAGCTTTGTATTTCTTCAATCTTTGTTGGGTCAACAAATATTCTGTGATTTGATATCAAGTGCCCAAGGAATGCTACTTTCTCAAGCCAGAACTCGCATTTCTTCAACTTGGCATATAACTTATTTTCACGAAGCTTTTGGAGTATTAGCCTCAAATGTTGTTCATGATCTTCACGACTTTTGGAGTAAATGAGGATGTCATCAATAAAGACGACCACAAAGTAATCCAAATATTCCTTGAATACTCGGTTCATCATATCCATAATGGCAGAAGGAGCATTAGTCAATCTAAAAGATATGCCTAGGAATTCGTAATGCCTGTACCGAGTTTTGAAAGCAGTCTTTGGAATGTCATCAATTTTAATCTTAAACTGGTGATATCCATAACGAAGATCGATCTTTGAAAAGAATTTAGCTCCTTGCACCTGGTCAAACATGTCATCAATGCGTGGTAACGGGTACCTATTTTTTATGGTGACATGATTCAACTCCCGATAGTCAATACAAAGTCGCATACTTCCATCTTTCTTCTTTACGAATAGAACGGGAGCACCCCAAGGAGACATACTAGGACAAATGAAATCGATGTCTAACAATTCCTGCAGTTGGGTTTTTAACTTCTAAAGTTCAATAGGAGACATTCGATATGGGGCTTTGGAAATGTGTTTTGTACCAGGTTCATGGTCGATACAAAATTCAATTTCACGCTATGGGGGTAGGCTAGGAAGTTCTTCAGGGAATACATCATGAAAATTATTAACAATAAGAATATCATTCAAATCTAACGTATTTTTGTTTAAATCTGTCACATAAGCTAAGAAAGCTTGACATCTGTTTTTTAATAAACGAATAGCTTTATGGCTTGATATGACAGTGATTGACTTTAGTGGTTTGGTTGCTTGAATTCTCATAATAGGTTGGTTAGGAGTATGAAAGCTAACAACCTTACAAAAATAATTAATTTTAGTATGATGAGTAGTTAACCGATCAATCCCTAAAATCACATCAAATGCAAGTATTTTCAAAGAGATAAGATTGACAGGTAACGTGCGGTTACTGATTTGAATCAAATAAGACTTATAAACTGTGGATGTAATAAAGGTTTCTCCCAACGAAGTTTCAACAGATAAGTCAAAGTCTAATCTCTCCGGAGTTAAGAATTTGGATTCCTCATTAGGTATGATTCGTTAATGAGATTGAACAAAATTTTCTTAAATAAAGGTAGTTGGATCATATCCTGACACTTTCCTTAGGAGTTGGAAATTAAATGCAATTAAGAATCTTTGATTCCTTAAAATACTCAACTGCCAAATCAGGTTCCTATGCAGAGTTAAATATCTCCACGTGGACTTTGGCCCACCATATAATTTGAGCCCAAATAATTATGCCCCAACAATATGTAATCATGTTTGGAGAAACGAGGAATTTATGGCTGAATATATACACTAACATGATCTTTTTTACATTGTTAATAGTTGGTAAGATTTCATGGTGTGTTTCCCTCATCCATTACACAGAGCCTCATGAACTGCAAAAACTTAATCTTAATAATCTGAAATAGATGTATGAAAGGCATTCTACAACTTTGACAAAACTATAGCGCCGATTTGCAACTCCTACTCAAAGTACTAGGTCAAGACATTTCCATTCAGGAAGTCTTTTAACAACCTCAAGTCGAGGTAGTGAACGTAGAAGTTATTTGTTTGCTTCAGAGCACCTATCAAAAGCTACAAAGAAGAGACATATTAGTGAGCTCACTAGGTCAGAAGAGCAACTGACTCAAGCCTCAGATCAAGGTTATAATGTAGATGTGTCTTCAGGGTCATTGGGTCATTCTCAAGAGAAAAAATCCAAGAAGAAAAGGAAAATTGAGAGTTAAGATTTATTGTTGTTACTGTCTGTTGCTTTTTCAAGCCTAAGCAAATAATTGAGGTAGTAGAAATCCTTTCTCGAGTGTTGATAGACACATAATTCATACATTTTATTATCCCTAATTTTGTCCTTTTAATTATATTAGTTTATTAAATTAATATGTTTTATTTTTATTTTATGGGATTTAATATTTGTTGTAATCAAGTCAAAATCTTGGTGATCAATCAGTATTTAATGCTCTTATTCATGGAAGGAAAGATGCAAGACGAATCCTACAACGAAAAAGGAATAAGGTGGACCAATATTGGATTTATCTTATTTATCTTGGTAAATAATTAAAAGATAACTGTTCCAGATTTTAAATATGGAAAAAAACTCTTGCGAGATAACCATGTAAAGATTGAAGCCAGGAATTAAAGAAGTGGATAAAAGGGAACAAAAGAGACCAAGTTCAATGAATCTAAATTAGGGAACAAATTTATTTTTTCTATAAATAGGTCTCTTGTTTTATTTTAAAGAGAATGAATGAATATTGTATTAGTTTAGGTTAGGAGTAGGAGTAGAATAAATTACTTCTTCAATGTACGTTCATTGGATGATCGTTAATTAACTGGAGTTTTCTTATTTATTTTTAATCTTCTTTATTAGTTCCCAGAGACATAATAGTTATCTAGAAAGGGGGTTGAATAGATATTTTAAAACTTTTTCTTTTAAAAATACTTGTCAGATTTGTTAATAAATTAACCACAGCGAAATATATAATTTGTTTGTCCCCTTGTAAAATAAACCAAGTTTATAGGTGATAAGCAGTTATGACAGATATGGCAGTTATAGCAGATGTATAAAAGACACAGGAATTTTAAATGGTTTAGAGCACTTAAGGCTCCTAGTTCACTCTTCTACTCCTCGAGTAGGAAATCCACTAAGGATATCTTTACCATCTATAAATCACTTAGATTCTTTCAAGACCAGCAGTCTTGGAACTTCTTAGTTCACTTAGAACTCTTCCAGTCCAGCAGACTTGGAATACACTTGATGAGAGTTGAGTTCTTGGGTTGTGCTACTCATTTGCAGTTAAGCATGCGTTCGAAAGAACTGAGTAGTAGAGCAAGCTTTTCTTTCTGGATCATAGAGTTTGAATGTTGAGTGTTCTTTAGCTTTTGTTGTGCACTTGCTTTATTGTTGTTTCTATATCTGATTTCCTTATAAAAGAGCCTTTGAAATGTGTCTGTTAAAGGCATCTGTTGAAGCATTAAATGCATCAGACACTTCTAAGCACTGATGTTGACTTCTTGGAAATTTGTTGTTCAGCCATCTGACCCACTGACACAGCAAACTGTTATCTCACCTAACACCTGAAAGATGTTTTCAGTAGGCATGCAGTCATTTCCTTAGCTTTTTCAATACGCTTCTTCGATATATACTAAGGATGAGTGTTGAATCATTGGGATTCTCGAAAGTCTCAACGTCTATAATTCATTCCTCATTTGTTGTATTTTATCCTTCAACAAATGGACAAGGCTCGATGCTTTTGATGCTGACAGGAGATACACTACGATCATGATCGTTGTGTCTTGTCATTTTAGTGCTTGATTCAGTCTGATCAAAGAGAACACTATGATTTCTCTTAAGCACAGGTAGACTACGATTTTTACTTACTTGTATTGCAGACTCTACGCTTTCGAGAGCAGACTACGATTCTTGACTCGGCTCGACAGGCGCTCGGATAAACTCTACGATTTTGAGTGAGGCCCTCCAAAGTAGACTACAATTCTGAAGCAACTTTCTCGATACTCTACGATTCTGCCTTGACTTTTATAATCTCTCGGCTGGCTCGATAAACTATGATTCTGTTGAGGCCTATCTATTACATTTTAACATAGATCAACCTAACAGTTTTGATCTTTTCTTCTATACATTCATTTACAGAATGATAAACATTAAGCATAGATCAAACCTAACAATTTTTTATCTATCGTCTAAGTCCTTGTACATGTGTTCTTAGAAGGACTTTACATATAAGCATGTTTATTTACTTTCAATGTCAAATTTTAATATGCAATTCCCAACATTCTCCTCTTCTTTATTTTAGTTAGTTCTTTTATTTTTCATGTCTAGCTAATTTTTTTATATCTAGGATGAAGATAAATAAAATAATTATTCATGATAATATTTTTCATCTATTCTATTATTTATGTTTTTATGTTTAATTGATTTCTCCTTCATGTTTCGTTATTGAAATATCTTCGTTTTATAGTTCTTATGTGATTTTAAATTAATTAAGAGGTTTTGATAAATTATTGTTAAGATATGACTTTTTCATAATTCATGCTTACTCGAAGAAGTTCTAATGGGTTATACTTAATCCTTAAATTTTCATAGTATTTGCTTGCCCACATTAATTGTAAAATTACTAAATTAAAAAGGAAGGGAGATCAAAATCATAGTTAAGTTATAAACATAGAAGAGATTGGATTATTTTCTATGTTTATTTTTTAATGGATTCAGATTCCTAGATTACTTCCTTGTTATTATTTAGCTTAATTATAGTTAATTAATTCTTAATCTTTATTTCTAATTCGCCTAAAATAGATATTAAAGATACACTAAAATTAATCTAGTCTATGTGGTTCGACCATAAATTTCCAGTTCTTCAATTTGACATTGTGCACTTATAGTTACATATTTTTATCACATCAAGTTTTTGGTGTCATTGTCTAGGATTAGAATTAACTTTATATTTCTTAACTTTTATTTATTTGAATTAGTTTTTTTTATTTCTAATATTTTTTTTTTATTTTTCAGGATTATTGAAGCGAATCAACAGTGCGGAAAGATACGAGTATTGTTGTGTTATTCCTGATATTTTGTATCTTAACTTAAAAACAATCGTAGCTTAGTTTTTTTTTAGTTTTATTGTTAGTTAGAAAACCAATTGTCGCATTCATTCATTCACTCACGTAGAGCACATCCTGTTTAGGCTTTTATTTTATTTATTTATATCATCCAATATAAACTATGGTAATTGATAGAGGATTGAGGTAAGTCAAAAATTCTCTTTCTTTCGTAATTCACATAATTTTATTACACTTTATTTGTTTATAGTTTTTTTATTTTATTTTATTTGTGCATTCTCATTTGTAATCTAACATTAAGGGCACAACCTATAACAAGATAAGGTGGTGATTTCATCACCCTTCCTTAGCCCACAAACCACCCATTCATTTTGCATAACCTTCCCTTAATAAAATTAAGTAGATGTTGCCCCCTAGGAATTTTGAGCGCAATTAGGACAAGGGACTCCAAGAGGAGGGTAAATTTTAAATTAATCAAACTACGGGTGTCAAGCCAAATGGTTCGAAAGGTAAACACCTAAAGAACGTGTGGTTATTCAATTAGTCACCGTACCTACGGAGAGGCTCTCATATTTCTTACACTTACCTGGCTAGTGGTATGATTAATTTCGAGTTTGGTGGACCTTAAGGTGTAACTTTGAATAGGTAGGAGTTGTCTAGATTTATTTAGGTTAACTGTAGAATTAGAATTTTTATTTTAGTTTAGCTTTTTTTTGGCAAAACTAATGATTTAACCACTGTAGTTGGCAAGTTTTACTTAATACATTACTGAACTTTTAAGTTTTTGAATTACCCCATTGAACTAATTATTATTTTAAAATTGAGTCATTATGTTAACTTTGGCTTATTACCGTTAAATCTTTTCCTACGTGGACATATAAAAAAAGGCATGACCTATTCTTTCTTTCTTTCTCTCTCCTCACCTCTACCTCTCCCTTCTTCAAACATACGAGCTGAACCTGAAGGAGAGCTTTTCTACATCAGAAACAATTCAGAAAGAGGGGAGTGTCTCAAAAGCAAAGAAGGAAACATATTAAACTTTCCTTCTTTCTCTCTCTCTCTCTATATATATGTCTGTATATATATACATACATATATATTTGTTTTGTCTACTCTGCAAATCTCTGCAATTTACCATCGCGATGTGTCTACCTCCTTTAAAGTCGTAGAGCGCAACGGTGGCGTTGGCTTTGACGGTGATGATGGCGGAGAGGTATTTTAAGAACAGAATAATCTGAAACTCTCAAGAGATCAACTTTTTACACGTCGTAGCTTAAAAATTTTTCCATAGCAATGACGAAACTGAATTGAAAGATGTTCATGAAATTCAAGCGTTCTTTGTCAAACTATACCAAACCAAATTGTTTTGGTGTGGATTCAAATGTTAAGTGTGACGCCCCCAAAATAGATATACATCACTCATCTTGAGTCGCCAAATACATGGTATAAAATTCAAATACAACTTAATAATACAACTGTAGTGTAAAATACGATAAAACATAAGCTATGAGTTTTAATACAAATATTGTCAGCTAGACAATATCCACACTTAATGTAGTCCTCATTACATTTATTATCACACTATTTCATAGAATAATGAGGACTGCTAATGCTATCATCTCGACCAGAACTCGCTTCCCGACTAGTCCCACTCGCTCTCATTTCTGAAGAGAACAATGAAAGCAAAAGGGTGAGCTCAACTAGCCTAGTAAGAAATATTATGACTAAGATAATGCAGAATAATTTATCATTAACCTTCAACAGTGTTAAACTAATAAAATATAATAAACATCAAGTTTAACTGCAGCGGAACAAGCAATCCATTAGAAGAGTCAAGTAGAGAATAAAGTCTACTATCTTCTATGATTTAAAATGTTTTTCATCACTTTTATCGCTGAGACTCAGCTTAATAAATAAACCACATCATCCCTGCACTACGGCCAAGGATATTCATTAATATCACGACCATAAATTTTCCATGCACTACGGGCCAATCATATTCGTGTATTCATCAATGGTCATGATCATGCCAACAACTGTCCATCAATGCACTACGGCCAGGGAGGACTTTTACCACATCATTTGTAACATTACGGTCATGATTATATCGAATAATCCCTGGTCATAATCATACCAAGTCCATCTATGCACTACAGGTCACAGATGACTTTCAACATATTATAAACATGAGGATGATGACAATGATATAAGAATTCAATAAAACAAAGAATGCTAATTTATCAAATTAACGTCCAAATTGTCACGACATCACTTTTGTGGGATAAAACTCAAGAATGCTCAGAAGAATATTTCCATGAAAAGATACTGGATGAAGCGCAAATATCAAGGATATTCCACTAATTTCATGGAGTATAAAAGCCAAAAATTTAACCAACTGAGTATAATAAAGAATGGAATAACAAAAAAATCACCAGGCATGCGATAGACCACATAGACAGGTTATTCCAACATAATAATAAATAACGGAATTGAATCGTATGTAAAACGCATGCATATGATATTCCAACATAATAATAATTAACGGAACCAGGTCATGCATAAAGCACAGACAGGATGTTCCAACAAAATGATAAATAATGGAACCAGGTCATGCATAAAGCACAGACATGATGTTCCAACAGAATGATAAAGAATGGAATAATAGAAGAATTTCACCAAGTATAGGGTAGTCCGCGTATACAGGTTATTCCAACAGAATAATAAAGAATGGAATAACAGAAGTTCTCTTCATGAATACAAAAAAAATAATACCCCTTACCGTAGAAAAAAAAACTGGATACTGGAATAGTGAGGTAGCAGACTTCTCTTCTTCTTTCTCTCTATAATTTCTCTCTATAATAATTGCTCTAAAGCTTTTGTGAATTGGTGAGAAATGAAGGAGGAATGAGCTTCTATTTATAGGAAAATATAGTTTCGATAATTGCACGTTTTGGGGCTCAAAATATTACAGTAGAATACCTCTAACCTTTCTTTTATTTTTAATTTAGTCCTGCAAGTATTATCAAACTTGCACCGCCTCCCCTAATAGTAAATAATGTGAATCAATAGTATAATCATGTGAATCAATAGTATAATCATGTGAAAATACGAATAATTACAAGATAATACCTCCATCTATACCTCCATTTTAAACTTAGTCATGCAAGTATTATCAATCTTGCTTTTTCAACTCCCTAATAATAGTACAAGAATGTGATTCAATAGTACACATGTGAACAAATATTTATATAAGCATGTTAATTAGTAGTAATTAATTGCTCATTTATCCGATAAATTACCCGATTTATCAATATAACCCCCAGACATCAATTATCATCGAAATAGATGTCGATTTCCATTAAAACTAATAATCCCAACACAATGGAACTATCAAATTCATCTTTAATCAACACGAACTTATTCATCATTAATATTATAACTCACAATATTTAACAACCAGGTCGTTCCCAGGAAAGAGGGGGCTTTCCGATAAGGATTTCTCCTTATTGGCGCGCAATTAGGTGACCAAACCTCTCCTTGATAGAGCTTCTAGACATTATAAATATTACAATTTAATAATATGAATAACTTTGTCATCTCAATTATTGATTTAATAATATATCATATAATACAGATGATACTGTGACAATAATCGAATCAATAATATGAGAGATATGATGCAGCAATTACTGTAGTAATAATTGAGTATAACTGAGTGACTTCTCACGTAAGCATCAATAATCAATACCGTGTCTTCTTACTATGCAACCACGCGTATTACTGTACTTTTACTACCGGGTAGTTCAACAGTTTTAACGGTAACACTTTTGCCGTTATTTTTATAAAAAAGATAATTCTGTCATTTTCTAACTACGACAATACTTCTGTTGTGGGGTCCACCAATGATTGTGTCGTTGTACAAATATTCCCTATTAAAACGAATATTCCCCGACCAATCGAATAATATATAACCACTTTCTTACTTTGCAAAATTTGTAAATAATACCCACAACTATAACATTATATCATATCCACACCATAATATTCAAAAATATATTTCGAGAGAATTTAATCTTTATTCATAAAAGTTGGGGTCTTACAACCTCCCCTTCTTATAAAATTTCATCCTCGAAATTAGGGTACGTACCTAGTATATCGATGAGGTGAGGATATCTTGACTTCATCTCAGATTCTAACTCCCAGGTCATTTCTTCCACATGGTGGTTTCTCCACAAAACTTTGACTTGAAATATAACCTTGGAGCGTAGAATATGATCCTTCTTATCCAAGATTTTAACAGGTAACTCTTCATATGTTAAATCTTCCTCTATCTTATCCGGTTCTAATTAAATAATGTGGTTCGGGTCTTTCACATATTTACGTAACATAGATATGTGAAAAATGTTATGAACACGAGATATACTTGGTTGTAAGGCGAGTCAATAGGTCACAGTTCCTACTCGATCGAGGATTAAAAATGGGCCAATGAATCGAGGGTTGAGCTTTCCTCTCTTTCCAAATCTCATAACTCCCTTCCATGGAGCAACATGTAACAACACATGATCTCCAATATCTAATTCCACGTCCTTTCGATGAAGATCAGCATAACTCTTTTGTCGATCTTGTGAGGTTTTTATACGTTGTCGGATCGTTTGAATCTTTTTCGTAGTCATACGTACCAACTCCGGTCCCAACAACGTTGCTTCACCCACCTCATCCTAGCATACTGGAGAACGACACTTTCTTCCATACAACGCCTCAAATGGAGCCATGCCAATACTTGCCTGATAACTGTTGTTGTAGGAAAACTCCACCAATGGTAAGAACTTGTCCCAACTTCCCTTGAAGTTAAGGACACATAGTCTTAATAAATCTTCAAGAGTTTGAATAGTCCTTTTTGACTGCCCGTCCGTTTGAAGATGATATGCTGAGCTAAATCGTAAATCCGTGCCCATAGCTTTTTGCAAACTAACCCAAAATCGTGAAGTGAATCTTGGGTCTCGATCATAAAATATGGATATTGGCATACCATGCAATCTTACAATCTCGTTTATGTACATACGAGCAAGACGTTCAAGTGTATAAGTTTCTCGTATAGGTAAGAAATGAGCAGACTTGGTCAATCTATCAACAATGAATCAAATTGCATCTATGCTTTGAGAAACCTTGGGAAGACCAGTAACGAAATCCATGGTAATGTGCTCCCACTTCCATTCTGGAATTTCAAGTGGTTGTAATGGACCTTTTGGCACTTGATGCTCCGCCTTGACTCGTTGACAAGTTAGACACCTTGAGATAAACTTCGTGATCTCTGTCTTCATATTGCTCCACCAAAACGTATGTCGAAGATCACGATACATTTTGGTACTCCCAGGATGGATTGCAAACGGTGTGTTGTGCGTCTCCATCATGATTTTATACTTTAAATCAGGGTTGTTAGGAACACAAAGTCTGGAGTTGACTCGAAGTATTCCTTCTTCATCGATTCTTGCTTCCGAAATATCACCTTCTTGCAATTTCTTCCTCATACGCATCAGCTCCAGGTCTGTAGCTTGAGCATCTTTAACTTTATCGATTAAAGTCGGTTCTACTCGTATATTCGCCATCATCACATGGGTCCCTGGAGTCTTTAACTCTATCTCCATCCTTTGTAAGTCATATAAAATGGGCCTTTGCGTTGACAATAATGCACTCGTACCCGCATATGATCTTCTACTCAATGCATCAGCTACTACGTTCGCTTTTCCATGATGGTATTGAATGGTATGATCATAATCTTTCAACAACTCAAGCCATCGTCGTTGCCGCATGTTGAGTTCCTTTTGAGTGAAGAAATATTTGAGGCTTTTATGATCCGTATAGATCTCCACCTTCTCTCCATACAGGTAATGCCTCAAAATCTTAAGTACAAAAACGACTGCTGCCAACTCTAGATCATGAGTAGGATAATTCCTCTCATATTCTTTGAGTTATCGTGAGGCATAGGCTATGACTTTCCCATGTTGCATGAGAACACATCCTAACCCTTTGCTTGAAGCATCACTGTAGATGACAAATCCCTCCGAGCCAGATGGTATTGTCAGAACAAGTGCTGAAATGAGTCTTCTCTTGAGTTCTTGAAAACTCTTCTCACATTCCTCGCTCCAACCAAACTTTGTATCTTTTCGAGTCAGCTGAGTTAATGGAGTAGCGATTCGAGAAAACCCTTCTACGAATCTCCGATAATAACCAGCTAAGCCGAGAAAGCTACGTACTTCGGTCACTGACTTAGGTTGCTCCCAGCTTTGAATTGCTTCAATCTTTGCCGGGTCAATAGATATTCCATGATTTGATATTACGTGCCCAAGGAATGCAACTTCCTCAAGCCAGAACTTGCATTTCTTCAACTTGGCATATAGCTTGTTTTCACAAAGCTTTTGGAGTATCAGCCTCAAGTGTTGCTCATGGTCTTCACGGGTTTTGGAGTATATGAGGATGTCATCAATAAAGACGACCACAAAGTGATCCAAATATTCCTTGAATACTCGGTTCATCATGTCCATGAAGGCAGCAAGAGCATTAGTCAATCCAAAAGACATGACTAGGAATTCATAATGCCCGTACCGAGTTCTGAAAGCAGTCTTTGGAATGTCATCGGTTTTAATCTTCAACTGATGATATCCGGAACGAAGATCAATCTTTGAAAAGAATTTGGCGCCTTGCAATTGATCAAACAGGTCATCAATGCGAGGCAACGTGTACTTATTTTTTATGGTGACATGATTCAACTCTCGATAATCAATACAAAGTCGCATACTTCCATCTTTCTTCTTCACGAATAGAATAGGAGCACCCCAAGGAGACGTACTAGGTCGAATGAACCGATGTACAACAATTCCTGCAGTTGGGTTTTTAACTCTTGAAGTTTAATAGGAGCCATTCGATATGGAGCTTTGGAAATGGGTTTTGTACCGGGTTCAAGATCGATACCAAACTCGATTTCACGCTCCGGAGGTTGGCCAGGAAGTTCTTCGGGGAATACGTCAGAAAATTTATTAACAATAGAAATATCATTCAAATCTGACGTATTTTTGTTTAAATCTGTGACATGAGCTAAGAAAACTTGACATCCATTTTTAATAAATGAATAGCTTTATGGCTTGAGATGACCGTGATTGATTTTAATGGTTTGGTCACTTGAATTCACATAGTAGGTTGATTAGGAATATGAAAGCTAACAACCTTACGAAAATAATCAATTTTAGCATGATGAGTAGTTAACCAATCAATCCCTAGAATCACGTCAAATGCAAGTATTTTTAAAGAAATAAGATCGACAGGTAACGTGCGGTTACCGATTTGAATCAAACAAGACTTATAAACAGTGGATGTAATGAAGGTTTCTCCCAACGGAGTTTCAACCGATAAGTCAAAGTCTAATTTCTCCAGAGTCAAATTTAAATGTTGAGCGCAAGTAGGAGAAATAAAAGAATGGGTAGAACCGGTATCAAATAAGGTATAGACTTCGCTAGAGTTTATGATAAGCTTACCCGTGATGACCTCGTTCGGGTTCCTTGCTTTCTGGGAGGTCACAACAAACGCTCTCCCTTGAACTACCGACTTTGACTTTTCTGGGACGACCTTTGGTGCCTCCATCCCAGCTGGACTTGTCTTCGGTTCACGACGAAATCGGGCTAGGTGACCTTCTCTTCCACAATTATAACACGCTTTGGACTGTATTGCGCAGTTTGGACTGATGTGTCCCTCCCCTCCGCATTTGAAGCATATGATAGGTGGTCGTTCTCCTTCCTTAACAACGGGTGTTGGTGCTGACGTCTTTCCATCATTGTTGAATCTCCTCTTCTTGAAATGTCCATTCTTATTGTCTTGGCCATGATTACCACCGAAGTGGTTACCATTTCTGGCATGTTGATTCCCTCCACGTTTGTTGTCACCGCTTCGATGACTGCTACCACTGGTATTATTATTTTGTCGGCTGCTTTCTCTTGGTTGCGTTAACTCGTTATCGCGCTCCAATAACGAGTTAACGCAACCAAGAGAAATGGTTTATGAGAAATTAGATATTGACGTATCTCGGGTTTCAAATCTTTTTGAAACATCCGCGTCATTCTCTCCTCATTGTCAACCAAGTGAGATGCAAATCGGGACAACTCGACAAACTTAGCTTCATACTGCGACACGGTCATATTGTTCTGCTCCAACTTGATGAACTCTACCTCTTTTATGTGACAAATACTTTCGGGAAAGTATTTGTCGTTGAATAGTTCTTGGAACTTCTCCCAAGACATCATCAGTACAGTAGGTTGAGTACGCTTTACCGATTTCCACCAGTAATCTGCCTCTCCTCGTAACATAAAGGTGGCAAAGGGAACCTTTTGCTCCTTGGAGCATCCCAAGACATCAAATATCTTGGTGATCTGCTTTATCCACGCTTCCGCCTTAAGTGGTTTTGGCTCTCCAATAAACTCCGGTGGTCCCAGCTCCTTGAACTGTTTAGCGGTGACCGTCCGAGAGTTTCCAGTGTTTCCACCTAAATTTTGGACAGGAGCCGCTCTCGCCTGATGTTGCATGAATTGCATAAAGCCTCTGAACATTCCATCATTCATCATTTGGTCAGTGTTGTTGTTTACATGAGGATTGTCGCCTTCCTGATGCACATTATCCTGATTATTGATCTGTGGAGACTCAACGGTCTCTTGTGCTCCATTGTTATTCTCAACATTCTCGGATGTCATTTTCAGATACTGCCACAAAACAAGGGTTAATTGACATGCAACATATTATCCTTAAAATCTGACCGACCAATTAAATACCAAATAAACTTAGGTAGGTCATACTAGCGAAGGAATTCTCCGTCTCTCCCCTCCTAGTTCTAGTCTCACATCTTAGCCAGGGATCATATCCCTAAGCTTTGATACCAACTGTGACGCCCCCAAAATAGATATACATCACCCATCTTGAGTCGCCAAATACATGGTATAAAATTCAAATACAACTTAATAATACAAATCTGTCGTAAAAATACGACAAAAAATATAAGCTATGAGTTTTAATACAAATATTGTCATCTAGACAATATCCACACTCAATGGAGTCCTCATTACATTTATTATCACACTATTTCATAGAATAGTGAGGACTACTAATGCTATCATATGGACCGTCACTCCGTTCCCTGACTAGTCCCAGCTACGTTCTCATTTCCTAAAGAGAATAATGAAAGCAAAAGGGTGAGCTCAACTAGCCCAGTTAGAAATATTATGACTAAGATAATGCAAAATAATTTTTCATTAGCCTTCAATAGTGTTAAACTGATAAAATATAACAAACATCAAGTTTAACTGCAGCGGAACAAGCAATCCATTAGAATAGTCAAGTAGAGAATAAAGTCTACTATCTTCTATGATTTAAAAGGTTTTTCACCACTTTTATCGCTGAGACTCAACTTAATAAATAAACCACATCATCCCTGTACTACGGCCGAGGATATTCATTAGCATCACGACCATAAATTTTCCATGCACTACGGGCTAAGGATATTCGTGTATTCATCAATGGTCATAATCATGTCAACAACTGTCCATCAATGCACTACGGCCATGGAGGACTTTTACCACATCATTTGTAACATCACGATCATGATTATACTGAATAATCCCTGGTCATAATCATACCAAGTCCATCTATGCACTACAAGTAACAGATGACTTTCAACATATTATAAACATGAGGATGATGACAATGATATAAGAATTCAATAAAATAAGTTCAAGAATTAATTTGTCCAGGAACCAATAACGTTCAAATTGTCAACATGATACTGCTTTGTGGGATAAAACTCAAGAATGCTCAGAAGAATATATCCATGAAAAGATACTGGATGAAGCACAAATATCAAGGATATTCCACTAATTTCATGGAGTATAAAAGCCAAAAATTTAACCAACTGAGTATAATAAAGAATGGAATAACAAAAGAAATCACCGAGTATGCGATAGATCAGCATGCGAATGAGTTATTTCAATGAATAATAAATAATGGAACCAAAATCAAATGCGTAAATGAGCAGATGCATGGATATTCCAATGTATATAATAATTAATGGAACCGAATCATGCGTAAAAGCACGCAGACGGATGTTCCAACAAAATGATAAATAATGGAACCAGATCATGCATAAAGCACAGATAGGATGTTCCAACAGAATGATAAAGAATGGAATAATAAAAGAATTTCACCAAGTATAGGGTAATCCGCGTATACAGGTTATTCCAACAAGAATAATAAAGAATGGAATAACAGAAGTTCTCTTCATGAATACAAAAGAAATAATACCCTTACCGTAGAAAAAAATTTGGATACTGGAATAGTGAGGTAGCAGACTTCTCTTCTTCTTTCTCTCTATAATTTCTCTCTATAATAATTGCTCTAAAGCTTTTGTGAATTGGTGAGAAATGAAGGAAGAATGAGCTTCTATTTATAGGAAAATATAGTTTCGATAATTGCACGTTTTGGGGCTCAAAATATTACAGTACAATACCTCCAACTTTTCTTTCATTTTTAATTTAGTCCTGCAAGTATTATCAAACTTGCACCACCTCCCCTAATAGTAAACAATATGAATCAATAGTATAATCATGTGAAAAATACGAATTACAGTATAATACCTCCATCTATACCTCCATTTTTAACTTAGTCATACAAGTATTATCAATCTTGCACCAACTCCCCTAATAGTACAAGAATGTGATTCAATAGTACACATGTGAACAAATACTTATATAAACATGTGAATTAGTAGCAATCAATTGCTCATTTATCCGATAAATTACCCGATTTATCAATATAACCCCCAGACATCAATTATCATCGAAATAGATGTCGAATTCCATTAACACTAATAATCCCAACACAATGAAATTATCAGATTCATCTTTAATCAACATGAACTTATTCATCATTAATATTATAACTCACAATATTTAACAACCAGGTTGTTCCCAGGAAAGAGGGGCTTTCCGATAAGGATTTCTCCTTATTGACACGCAATTAGGTGACCAAACCACTCCTTGACAGAACTTCTTGACATTGTAAATATTGCAATTTAATAATATGAATAACTTTGTCGTCTCAATTATTGATTTAATAATATATCATATAATGCAGATGATACTGTGACAATAATCGAATCAATAATATGAGAGATATGATGCATCAATTAATGTAGCAATAATTGAGTATAACCGAGTGACTTCTCACGTAAGCATCAATAATCAATACCGTATTACTACTATGCAACCACGCGTATTCATTGTACTTTTACTACTAGTTCAACAGGTTTAATGGTAACACTTTCGTATTTTTATAAAAGATAATTACGTAGTTTTTCTAACTACTGACAATACTTCCGTTACCACTTTTGTGTCGCGTTGCATTATTTTAAAAATGAAATTCTCCAAGCCAATCGATATTATATAACCACTTGCTTACTTTGCAAAATTTGTAAATAATACCTACAACAATAACTTATATCATATCCACACCATAATATTCAAAAATATATTTGAGAGAATTTAATTTTTATTAATAAAAGTTGGGGTCTTACATTAAGAATATTCCACCATGTAAAAGGGGAAAGTTATCGAATATGTAATGCATATAGTCATTCGATGTTATATAACCACTAGAAGTGCTTCACTTTACTTGCAAAATTTGTAAATAATACCTTCATTAAAGATGGTATACACATTATATCAAATCCAGAAGATTCATATTCAAAAATATATTTTTAAATTCATTTAATATCGTTTATTTATTGAACAATTGTGGAAGATTCTTATTAAGATGTGAGGAATGTGATGATCTTAGAAAGATCCTTAGAGAAAGAATCTTGTTGTAGAACCCAATAAATAAGTAAAGATTAACATAAAATCTATTCTGATAAATGGAATGAATGAATATTAGTAAGTCAAAATTTCGAGGACAAAATTTTTAGAAGAAGGGATGAATGTAATGTCCCGAGAGTTTGAGAATCTAGTACATGATAATGATCTTTAGAGAAAGGTAATGAATGTGTTAAAGAATATGTAATACTTAAATATAATTGAGTATAAGTAAAGGTTATGAAATGAAACTTATAAGAATTTATTGAGAAGAATGGTTGGAGTAGTAATATATAAAACCTATATTAAGGTAGCGTTGAGGTATTCGATAATAAAATTTTGTAGAGAGATTTGGTAAAAACCGAGTAAGGGAGGTTTCGTTGATTTCGAGGACGGAGTCCTTATAAGGGAGGAAAGATGTGATAGCCCGAATTTTCATAAGTTGTTAAAATAAGAATTTAATAATTAAAATTCCTATTATGAGATGTATATATTTTGAATTATGTGTTTGGGTGTGAAGAAATTAAATTTATATGAGATTTAATAGTTGATTAAACTATTAAAGAAAGTGAAGAAAATTAGTTATGAAAAAGGAAAATGGTGGCAAAAAAAAATTAAGCGAATAATATTAGTTAAGTAAGATGGAAATTATATTATGGAATAATATAATTTAATTAGTATGCTCTTGATTGGCGATGGAATTGTTATGAATTAAAATTCATAAATAATGTGAGTAATTCACTTAATTAAAATAGTTAATTAATATAAATATATTTGTTTTAATAAAATGAGAAGGTAATATATTACATATAAATGTAAAACATTTATGTAATGGCTTAATATATTACATTTGGTCAAGTGAATGTAAATTAGCTATGAGAATAAGAAGGATCAATATAATTATAAAGAAATATTAATGTTAGGATTAATGAAGTAAATAAATATTTAAGTTGTGATTAAAGGAATGGATTAAATAAATTGTTTCAAGACAATTTATAGAAGGAAAGAAATTGATTAATTATGTATATTATAACTATATAATTTATTGAAATAATTAATGGATTAAATACT
This sequence comes from Panax quinquefolius, assembly GCA_020205615.1. NCBI lineage: Eukaryota > Viridiplantae > Streptophyta > Magnoliopsida > Apiales > Araliaceae > Panax > Panax quinquefolius. The sequence goes on from CM035151.1 coordinate 65,900,057, forward strand.
AATCATTTTAATGAAATGTTTATTATTTTGCATAGAGGTGTTTATGAATATAATATCATAATGTATAAGTATAATAACTATACATATTATAATTGTATAAATATTTAGTATAGTTAGCTAAGTAATTTAGTAGTGTGGTTTAAGTGTGACACTTAGAGAAAACAATATATATTATATAATAAGGAGATTATAAAAATAAATTAGAAGAGAATAATATTGTTGTAGCCAAACATGGCCATGAGACCCTTGGTTTTTTGCAACTGCTGAGACTTTGGGTTTTTGTAACGTGCTGGAAAATAAATCTTACGCTCATTATTTTCCTAATGCTAAGAGTAAGAAAACAAAGAAGAGAGAGAGAGAGAGATTGAAATTATAGAAGAGGTGATTTTGGAGAATCAAGGGAACCAAGCTAGTCTAGTCTAAGTTTAAAAAAGAATCAAAGGCAAATTTTTGGAGTTTATAGTTTTAGTTTTTATTTTCTAAAATTTCTTCTTTGTAATTGGTTTTGAGGGTTAAATTTTTAAGAGATTGATCATATATGTTAATTAGTATGTATAATTTGTTATATGTAATCTATAATAGGTTTTCATATAATCAAATTCGTGGAAACATGTGTTAGAAGAAGAAATTTGGTTTATGGCTTAGTATATGTATTTTGGTCTATTTTAAGGCTTAAATTGGTGGTTAGATCATGTATATAATCTGAAATTGATAATAGATGTTGTTAGTATGTTGAAAAACGAAAAAAGAAAGTTTAAACAGATTTATTTTGTTAGGAATCGAATTCGTGGTGAATTATTACTCTAAATATGTTAAAAATGTAAAACTAATATGAACATGAGTTTTGGGTGAAGAATTAGGTTTTTTAATGTTTTTGTAAATTGTTAAAATTCTAGTATATTGTAGTTCTATGAATTACGAATCCATAGAATCAAAAACGGACTAATTTGGATTTGTATAACTCAAGTTATGAAGATCAGAAGGAGAAAAGGGTCAAAAATCGCAAGAACAGTAAACTGTAAGTCCCGGTTCTGCTAACGGGAACAATTGTGTTGTGCCCTAAGTCTTTTGGGGCGCAACTTCCCTCTAGGGCGCAACTGCACTCTAGGTTTGTCTGGTGTGACTGTTTTGATCTCCTGTAGTGAAATAGCCATAAAGTTTTCATACGAACTCCAATTTTGGAGATTCAAGATGATCCGGGACGAGAAAGAATAGACTCTAGACACTCAAAATTTTCTGCATACCTGTTACTAACATTGCAGGAGGGCAGAATCATCTTTTAGAGATAGTCCTAGAAGACAGCTCAGTTCAATCCCGAAGACAACCCTAGGATATTCAGTTAGTACTATCTTGAAGTTAACCCCGAGATATCCAGCTCAGTCCCCGAAATACCATAAGAAGTTTCAACTTCAGCCCTGGAAATAACACCGGGAGTTTCAATTTCAACCTCAGAGATAACCCCGAGGAATGCATTTCAATTACTGGAAATCACACCAGTGATGCCCCCAAATTCGGGTATCTTCCAACCCGACAGATGGTGTTACACGATACTATAATTCATACAGTCATTCCATTGAAATAACCACAAAATGAGTGTACTTACTATATTCTTATTACAACAGTAATAAATCATTTCCCAGGTTCATAAACTGAATACATTCTTTATTATTCGTAAGTATATTACATACAAATACTCTAGTTTACAGGATAATCAACTATCCATTTTAGCCTTGCCCTTATCTCTCTTAGAACTCTCAGTTCATCCGGCTTTAGCTTCAATCATATAATTCAAGCAAGAAGTGAGCATAACTAGCTCAGCAAGTCTAACAAAGGATAATACAAATACCACATCGAGAATCATATGATTATCTTTCATAACTGAACAAGTAGCTATGAATCACTACGAAGCATTAACTCGTACTTCTCATTTCATAACAACAATTCCAATGTATATATAGTAACTCAGGAATTCTGAACCGATCAAAAGACCGTGTACATACTCTTTTTGTTTTCATACTTGAAAAGGACATCCGACACTAAGGCCATCCATCCGGCATTACTTACGAGTACATCTAGGTGATCATCCTATAGTACCCTATGTTGATCAACAGTTTTTCGTTAAGCGTATTTACGTTTAACTTTTGGCAACCTCGCGTGCCCATCAAATAATCGATGAAAATACTTTTGTTTGTTCATAGACAAACTTACCTTTACATCTGTACCAATTACTTGGCATAGGATAACGTTAACAATTCTATATCAAAAGACTTGTAAACAAATCAATCAATTCTTCAAGACCAGTCTAGTCGAGTTAAATCAGGCATCGACTCTTTCTTTAAAACCATTCATGCATTTCATAACATGAATCACCGAAAACTTGACTAACATGATGGTTAGACAAGCGTTAAGAAAACATGCCTTCAAGCGTCTTCTAATATAATATTCAATCAATTCTCAGTCATTACAGGATCTACATGATATATTCACATATCACACTGTAATTAGTTACCAAACAAACTTACTTTATCATCTTCTTTCTCTTCTATGTCTTAGTTGAATTTATTTTATTAATAAAGTCAATTAGACTTATTATGCTTTGTTACGGCTTGTTAATGTTCTTACATTATTAACCGACATTCGATCATTATTGGTGAAGTACCAACATTGAACATCATTCACGGTTTTACCTATTACATTCTTGCGTTCTTCGTTTAATTCTTATTAAACCATACTAAATCTTTTAACGTTATCACTTATAAGTGATTTAAAGTTAGCCTTACTATATACATTCAGTACATTCATGTCTTACTATTGGTTTACCTTCATTTAGAATTAAAAACATACCTTGGTCAACTACTTCTCACATCGGCGTTGCGCCATGCATTTCCTTTGCTATAGTGGCGCCTGCGACGCCACTCTCCGAGGGTTTTTGGCCGACTTTGGGCCATGGCCAGTCCTTGCACTAACTCTCGCGCTGTGGTGTGAGTCTCCAGACGATTTTGGTTTCTCTCGGCCATTCTTGGCGTCGCGACGTGACAAAAATACACTGGGTTGTTGGCTACGTCATACGCTACTCACAAGCACATCGATTAGTTTTGGCGATTGGTTTTTCCAACGAAATTCCCGACTTCATAATTTATTCGTTTTACATCCGAATTGGCTCATTCGGAAGCCCACAACTCACAAATTACATACTCTAGGTGTTAATATAATAATTTTACATTTCTGAATTCATTAACTCGGAATTCACCTTTTGGTTCATTTTGAGCGTTCGTTTAACATTTTCGAGCATTCAATACTCGTTTTCTTCGTTATAAGTCAGAATTCGACGATTCTTGCGTCCACGACTCTTAAATTACTTATCTTGCGTGTTGACATTGAAAACTAAGGTTTCCAAGTCACACAGCAATGTTTGACTCTTAATCCGAGATTTCTACGATTTCGACGTTTAACATCTATTTTCGCAAAATTCGCCATAACTTCGTTACTTGTGTTCTATAAGCCAAATCAAATGGAATACTCCATTGATTCATCATCTACACCCTAACCAAACAATATGCACATACCCTAGCTATGATGGTTTTCAAATCATCCAATCACAACTATGTTCACGTTCATAACTTTCTATGGTTTTTAACTTACGTAAACATTTACGATTTCCATTTGATCATGACTTATAAATGATTTCATTATTAATAGTCATCCTTATTCCTCCTCACTAACATGCTCCACCAATCTACGATTCTTCTACGAGAAAGAAATCAGAAAAGATGAAGATTAATGTTTACGAGCTATTACCTTTGTCGTTCTTCGCGTTCTTAGTAAACGTCTTATGTTTTGCTTGGAAGTAGCTTGATTATGTGTTTCTAGCTCTTTCTCTCTCTCAATATGTATTGGAAAATGTTTGTAAATCACAAAAAGTCCAACCTAAGCTTTGTATTTATAGGATTTCAAAATGGGGTCAAAATGGTCAACATGCTACCTCCTTACTATTCCCACCTCCTTATCAACTTAGCCACCAAGTAATCACTTTAATTGGTGGCCAAGTGACCGGCCCACATGCCCATGGGTCTTCCCATGGGTTGCCCCATAGGTTTTACCCATCTCGTGACCCGTCGGTTCGACATGCGGTTTAACTTCTTGGATTGGGCTTGTCTTAAATTAATATTGGGCCTTTACTTGGGCTTACTTACATACCTAATTCATCATTGCTATTAATCCAAGTCCAATTGAATTTATACAACATCCTTAACTCCTACTCCATTAGAACTAATCGTATTTCATGCGTATAACTTCCGTATTCTCTTCGTCTAGTACTCATACGATATTCGTATTATACGTCATACTATTCTTCATACCATACTCATATTCAAACTAGTATAATACTCGTATCTCATACGTATAATAACCGAAATGATTATATGCCTTTCCTTTCCCTTACGGAAATCTCTTTCACTAACCCTTAGGTTTTAAGTCCGCAGGCGAAAACTTCATTTGCCATAACGGAAATATTATCGAATATTCCATTATATCTTCATAGTCTATCATTATGCGTTTCTCAAAATTTTAAACCTAAGCTCCGAGCAAAATCAGATGAATAGAGTTTTACGGAAAAATTCTCAGAAAACCTTTATTTTTGTCTTGATAAATCAACACAATTAATCCTAGCACATAGCCAGAATACTAACCACATTCACACATTCTAGGTCATAGAACGACCTTCAAACATCTTACTCACATAATTAATCAATTAAATTCATTTAATCCACATAATCAAATAAAAATTTAATTCATTAAAATCCAAAATTCTCATGCTACATTCTTCCCTCTTTATAAGGATTTTGTCCCCGTAATCTCGCTATTCTTACATAAACAAATGAGGAAACTTTTCTTCATTTTACTTTCGAGCTCCCACATTGCTTTTTTCAAAGATCGTGATTACTCAAAATTACCTTTTCATCAATGTATTATTTTTATTTCTCAAGACTTTTTCCTTCCTATCAACAATCTGAATCAGAAGTTCTTCATACATTAAGTCTTTTTCAACATGAATAGATTCATATTCTATTATGTGCTTGTAGTCAGGTTTATACAGACGCAACATTGACACGTGAAACACATTGTGTATTCTTTTCCATCTCTGGAGGTAAAGCTACTTCATAAGCTACCTCTCCTACCCTTCTTAAAATTTTAAAAGGTCCTACAAACCTTGGACTTAACTTCCCTTTCTTCCCAAAACGTATCTTCCTTTTCCAATGCGACACTTTTAGAAAGACATACGATCCTACTTCAAACTCTCTTTTCTCTCGATGAGGATCTGCATACTTTCTTTGTCTATCTTGAGCCACTACCAATCGAAGTTCTTATTAGCTTAACCATGTCCGCCGCTTGTTGTACCATCTCAAGTCCCAACATTCGACGCTCACCTACTTCATCCCAATAAAGTGGTGGTGTTCGCACTTCCTCTCATACAACGCTCGTAAGGTGGCATGCCTATACTAGCGTGAAAACTATTGTTGTGAGCGAATTCCACCAAAGGCAGATGTTCGTCCCAACTCCCCTTGAAATCCATAACGCAAGATCTTAACATATCTTCTAGGATTTGAATTTTCCGTTCACTTTGTCCATCCATCTGTGGATGATACGCCGTACTTAATCTCAAATGTGTTCCCATTTGCTCTTGCAAACTCCTCCAAAAGTTCAACGTGAACCATGGATCACAATCGAAACAGGTACTTCATATCTAGAAATAATTTTATTGACATAAAGTTTAGCTAGTTGCTCTAGGTTATACCTAACTCCTATTGGTAGAAAGTGAGCTGATTTGGTTAACCGATCGGCTATTACCCAAATAGCATCGTATCCTTTTCTCATTGTTGGAAGTCCCACCACAAAGTCCATGGTGATATGCTCCCATTTCCACTCCGAAATCTCTAGTGGATGCAACAACCCACTCAGTCGTTGGTGTTCAGCTTTAACTTTATGACAAGTTAAGCACCTACTAACGTATTATGCGATTTCCCTCTTCATGTTCGGCCACCAAAAGTTCTGACGAAGGTCTTGATACATCTTAGTACTACTCGGATGTATCGAGTACCTCGAACTATGAGCTTCACACATAATCTCTTCTTTTGAATCGAAATTATTTGGAACCCAAATTCTTCCTTCAAAATGAAGTAAACCTTCTTTATCAAGGTTATACTTAGTCTTCACATCATCCTTCATTATCTTTTTCATTCGCTCGCATTCTTCAGTACTTATTTGTACTTCCTTAACCCGTTCCGCTATCGTTGGTCGAGTCTCTATTGAGAATAACATCTCCACCATTTCACTTGGTAACTTAACTTCTAACTCTATTCTTGCCATCTTCGTTATTAACTCATTTTGATTCGTTAACATTGATAGTTTTTCCCTACCCTTCCGACTTAACGCTATTTACCACTACGTTCGCTTTCCTTAAATGATATAAGATATCACAATCGTAATCTTTTATCAACTCTAACCTCCTTTTCTGCCTCATAATCAACTCCTTCTATGTGAAGATATATTTCAAACTTTTATGGTCCGTGTATATCTCACACTTCTCCCCATATAAATAATGTCTTCATATTTTTAAGGCAAAGACTAAAGCTGCCAATTCTAGGTCATGAGTAGGATAAACCTTTTCATAATCCTTTAACTGGCGTGACGCATACGCAATGACCTTGTCATGCTGCATGAGCACGCAACCCAGTCCTCTATGCAAAGCATCGCTATAAACTATAAAATTCCCCGTATCATCTGGTAAGGATAATACATGTGCCTCACTTAACCTCCTTTTTAGTTTTTGAAACTATTTTCACACTTTTCTGTCCACTCATACTTCACCGACTTTCTCGTTAGATTCGTCAACGGAGTAGCTAATTTAGAAAAGTCCTGAATGAACCTCCAATAGTATCCCGCTAACCCCAAAAAACATCGAACCTCGGTTGGCATTTTCGATTGCTCCCACTCATTTACTGCTTCCACCTTCGTTGGATCTACGGATATGCCATCTTTATCTATAACATGTCCTAGAAATTGCACTCGTTCAAGCCAAAATTCACACTTAGTTAATTTCGCATATAATTTCTCCCTCCGTAGTGTTTCCAACACTATTCTTAAATGTTCCGCATGATCTTCTGGCGTCTTTGAATAGACTAGAATATCATCAATGAACACTATAACGAACTTGTCCAAGTAATGTTTGAACACTTTATTCATCATATCCATAAATGCGGCTGGCGCATTTGTCAACCCAAACGACATAACTAGAAACTCGTAGTGACCATAACGAGTTCTGAACGCCATCTTAGGTACATCCTCCTTCCTTACTTTTAGTTGATGATACCCCGTACGCAAATCTATTTTAGAAAAATACTTTACCCCTTTCAACTGATCAAATAGATCATCGATCCTGGGCAACGGGTATTTATTCTTAAGTGTTAACTTGTTTAATTCTCGATAGTCTATACAAAGTCGTATCGACCCATCATTCTTCTTTCAAAACAATATCGGGGCTCCCCACGGAGACACACTCGGTTGAATGTACTTTCTATCTAATAGTTCCTGTAATTAAACCATTAACTCCTTCTATTCTACTGGCGCCATTCTATATGGTGCCTTTGAAACTGCTGCCATACCCGGAAGCAAATCAATCACAAATTCTACATCCCTATCTGGCGGAATACTGGGTAACCCCTCCGGAAACACATCCGCGAACTCTTGAACTACTGTTATTTGTTCCAATGATGGTCCCACCCCTTGGGTATCCACAATATAGCACATGTAACCCTTACACCCCTTCTACAACATCTTTGTAGCTTGTGTCATAGTTAGACAACAAGAACGTCCTGGTGATTTATTTCCATAAAACACCACCTCAGGTTTCTTAGAAAGCCTTAGGTTTACACTCTTTCTATGACAATCTATTATCGCTCTATGGTTAATTAACCAATATATACCTAGAATTACATCAAATTCTCTTAACCTTATCGGTAAAAGATCTACTGATAATCTGTTACCCCTAATATCTACGAAACAATTCCTATGAATGTGTTCAATGGGAATTATCTCTTCATTTTCTACCTTAACGTCTAAAGGTCATTCTAGCTTTTCAGGATTTAATCCGAGTTGCTTAGCAAATCCACATGCTATAAAAGAACAAGTAGCACCCGAGTCAAATAAAACATAAACATTTATTTCGTTAACTGGAATGATACCTGCTACTACATCCGCTGATGCAACCGCATCTTGGACAGTCATATTAAACGTTCGGGCTGAGGGTCTACCCAATGATGGTGTTGGTCCAGTAATGGCTAAATTACCACTATTAGAACCCTTATTACCCTCTGCCCCCTTCTTCGGGAAATTTCTTGCCATGTGGTCCATAGACCCACAAACAAAATAGCCATTACTTTTCTTAGGATTAGGACAGTTGGGTGATATGTGACCCTCCTGCCCATAATTATAACAACCTAATTTCCCTTTTAGACAAACTCCCAGATGAGTCTTGCCGCATGTCTTACATGCCTCTATCCTATGTTTAGGATCCCCTTGTTTCACCCCAATATTACCGGAGTTAAAATTCTTTTGTTTTGGAATATTGCCACTACCACTGGCAACCTCTACCTTATTTCCTCCCTCTCCCTTACTTTTATTCTTTATTCCTTGTGGTATTGGGTTAACGCCTCACTACCACCCTCTCATATTATCGCTTTTCCTAGAATGGTCCCATAGGAAGCACTCGAAAACCGAAATCCTACTATAGAGCCAGGTTTTAGGCCCTCGCTCAAACCCCACGAGCCTTCCTCTCCTCCGTGTCCACTTGGTGTGGAGCAAACCTTTCCAATTCATCAATTTTACGCATATTGGGGAACCATCATGTCCCATTATTAAGTTCTAAGAACTTAATCTCCATCCTCCTTTTCATGCTAGTAGGGAAGTAGTTCTCAAGAATACCTTCTTAAAGTGTTCCCATGTAACAAAGATTAGCTCTAGCCCCACCCTCGTGAGCCTCCCACCAAGTAGTTGGCTTCCCCTTCATCATGTAGGTCGAAAAGAAGTCTTTTGCACCTCAAATTTACATTTGTAATACCAAACGCCTTTTCTATTTCCTTAACCTATGTCTCAGGCCTCCATTGGGTCCGCTCGTTCCCATGAACTCGAGGTGGACCTATACTTTTAAATTCCTTAAAGGTAGTTGTTCTAAGCTACCCTAGATCACTGCTGGTGCTCTACCCCTGCTTGCGGGTTAAATGCAAATATTAATAAATTAACGAACTCTTGCATAGGGTTATTTGGACCCCCCCTGATTATCATTATACGATTTCGCCTCTTGATTACGTTGTCTTCTTCTTGGCGGCATTTCTGATTAAATAAATAAAGTCCCGTTATTACTTATTTGCTTATTTAGTTTTTAGTCGTTGGACAACTGAATAATAATGCATACACAACAAGGCACATTAAATAAAAACTTCATTATATTAAAATGATTCTTCATAGTCAAAACTATTTACAATTTTCTTTCCATAGCCAAAAGCTATTACATTTATATTCCGCGATTGACTTTCACAAAATTTGAGATTTATAAAAAGACTACCCTTTAATTATACAAAAGAGGGTTTTACGTCACTACACCAAATATTTACCATTCTAACTTCTAATACTTCCTAACAGCATTCTCATACTTCTCGCTCGCTAGAATCGACACAATATCTCGACTTATAGTATGTCGAGTCTGTCCCGACTCAATAGAATAACAAGCTATTTTAAGCTTGAAATTCTTGTGCGCACTGTCATTAATATATGACATTCGTGCTATCTTCTGCTCTTTCTCAACTAGTTTCTTACGAAGTTCTACGACCTCGTTCTTATAGTCTCTAGCCTTATCTGTCATGAGCACCTTCTCATCACGCTCTATCTCATAGTCTGATTCTGCAGACTCCTTGGCCCCATAGAGAGCACTGATCTCCTCTTTCTGGTGCTGAACCATATTGTGCAGTTGCACATTACAGTCAAGCACTGAGAGATACAGTGCCATCATCGTCTCTGTTGGTGTTGACTCTAAGGCAGGCATCACTGTATTAACCGATGTTACCTCCATATCATCCTCCACATCTATTATCATATTCAAGTATGATGTTAATCCCATGTTCTCCTCAGAATAGTCCTCCTCTGAAAAATACTCCTCGGGCTCTGATTCAACTAGAATCGCTAAAGTTATCTCCGCTACAGGCATAGGTATTGGCTCTACTCTGTTCACGGACTCCTCGCTCACCACATGTATATCCCTATACATCAAGCGATCGATTGACATCTACAATAACACATAACAAGTTGATTAGTATATAATACACAATAATATAAGCACAAATCAAATTTAATCCTTTTAAGGTTACTTTCCATCTTTTAAATCTTTTGGTACTGAGTTTCCTCAATACCTTATTACCTCATTTGACTCGACTTAACTTTCTTCGGACCTTTCCTTTCCTAACGAGGTTATTAGCCTAACGTTCTTCCCCCCAAAAGTTTTATAACCTAATGCTTTGATACCAACCTGCGGCGCCCCTAAATCCGGGTATCTTCCAACCCAACAGATGGTGCTCCACGATACTATAATTCATACAGTCATTCCATTGAGATAACAACAAAATGAGTGTACTTACTATATTCTTATTAAATTAGTAATAAATCATTTCCCAGGTTCATAAACCGAATACATTCTTTGTTATTCATAAGTATATTACATACAAATACTCTAGTCTATTACAGGAAAATCAACTATCCATCTTAGCCTTTCCCTTATCTCTCTTAGAACTCTCAGTTCGTTCGGCTTTAGTTGTAATCATATAATTCACACAAGAAGTTACCATAATCAGCTCAACAAGTCTATCAAAGGATAACATAAATACCACATCGAGAATTATATGATTATCTTCCATAACTGAACAAGTAGCTATGAATTACCATGAATCATTGACTCATACTTCTCATTTCATAACAATGATTCCAAAGTATATATAATAGTTTATGAATTCTGAACCGATCAAAAGACCATGAACACACTCTTTGCGTTTTTATACTTGAAAAGGACATCAGACACTAAGGCCATCCATTCGGCATTACTCACGAGTACATCTAGGTAATCATTCTATAGTACCCTATGTTGATCAACACTCTCCGTTAAACGTATTTATATTTAACATTTGGCAACCTCGCGTGCCCATCAAATAATCGATGAAAATACTTTTGTTTGTTCATAGACAAACTTACCTTCATATCCGTACCAAATACTTGGCATATGATATCATTAACAGTGCTATATTGAAAGACTTGTAAACAAATCCATCAATTCTTCAAGACTACTCTAGCCGAGTTAAATCAGATATTAACTCTTTCTTTAAAACCCTTCATGCATTTTAGAACATGAATCACAGAAACCGTGACTAACACGGAGGTTAGACAAGTGTTAAGAAAACCTGTCTTCAAGCGTCTTCGAATATAATATTCAATCAATTCTCAGTCTTTATAGGATCTACATGATATATTCACATAGCACACTATAATTATTTATCAAACAACTAACTTTATTGTTCTAACCAACTTCTTTCTCTTCTATGACTTACTGAATTAATTTCTTTAATAAAATTAATTCATCTTTCTATGCTTCGTTATGGCTTGTTAACATTCTAATGTTATTAACCGACATTCGATCATATTAGTGAAGTACCAACATTGAACATCATTCACGGTTTTACTTATTACATTCTTGCTTTCTTCGTTTAATTCCTATTAAACCATATCTAATCTTCTAACGTTATCACTTTATAAGTGATTTAAAGTTAGACTTATTATGTACATTAGGTACATTCATGTCTTACTATTGGTTTACATTCAATTTAGAATCAAAACCTAACTTGGTCAACTTTTTCTCATCGCAGCCATACTTCTGGCAAGGCATTTCCTTTGTATAGTGAAAATAAGCTGCACATCTCATTTGTATAAGGTTTTGGGTTTTTCCTGACTCTTGCGGTACGCGAGTCCTTGCACTAATTCTCACGCCATGTGGCGTGAATCTCTAGACAAATTTGGTTTCTCTCTACATACTTGGCCATGGCATGACACAAATATTACTTAGGTTACGCTGGTCATGCGCCCACAGTCGATAATTTTGACAGTTGGTTTATCCAACGAAATTCTCGGCTTCACAACTTATTCGTTTTACATCTGAATTGGCTCATTCGAAAGCCCACAACTCAAAAATTATATACTCTAGGTGTTCATATAAGAATTCTACATTTTCGAAACCGTAAACTCAAAATTCACCTTTTGGTTCATTTTGAGCGTTCGTTTATCATATTCGAGCATTCAATACTCGTTTTCTTTGTTATAAGTCAAAATTCGACGATTCTTTTGTCCACGACTCTGAAATACCCTATCTCACGTGTTGGCATTGAAAACCAACATTTTTAAGTCACACGACAACTTTTGACCCTTAATCCGAGATTTCTACGATTTCAACGTTTAACGTCTATTTTTGCAAAATTCTCCATAACTTCCTTACTCGTATTCTATAAGACAAATCAAATGGAACACTCCATTGATTCATCATCTACATCCTAACCAACCAATATGCACATACCCTAGCTATGATGGTTTTCAAATCGTCCAATCACAACTAAGTTAACGTTCATCACTTTCTACAGTTTTAATGTACGTAAACATTAACGATTTCTACTCGATCATGAGTTATAAATGATTTCATTATTTATAGTCATCCTTATTCTTCCTCACTAACATGCTCCACTAATCTACGATTCTTCTACGAGAAAGAAATCAAAAAAGATGAAGATTAATGTTTATGAGCTATTACCTTTGTCGCTCTTCGCGTTCTTGATAAACGTGTTATGTTTTTCTTGAAAGTAGCTTGATTAGGTGTTTCTAGTTCTTTCTCTCTATCAATATATATTGGACAATGTTTGTAAATCACAAAAAGTCTAACCTAAGCTTTGTATTTATAGGATTTCAAAATGGGGGCAAAATGGTCAACATGCCACCTCCTTACTATTCCCACCTCCTTATCAACTTATGTAACGCAGAAATTTCAAATTTTCAATGAATTAAATTTTTATTTGATTATGTGAATTTAATGAATTTAATTGAGTTATTATGTGAGTAAGATGTTCAAGGTCGTTACATGACCTAGAAATACTGGATGTGGTTAGTATTCGCTTTTTGTGCTAGTATTAATTGTTGTGAATTATCAAGACAAAACGAAGGTTTTTCAGAATGTTTCTTGTAAAAAACTATTCATTCGATTTCGTTTTGAGCTAGGGTTTGAGATTTTGAAACGCATAATGATAGAATACAAAGATAGTATAGAATATTCAATAATAATTCCGTTATGGCAAACAATGTTTTCGCTTGACGTAAAACCTAAGGGTTTGTGAAAGAGGTTTTCGAAAGGGAAATGCAATGCGTATAGTCGTTTTAGATATTATACGTATGAAATACGAGTATTATATTAGTATAAATACGAGTATGGTATGAAGAATAGTAAGACGTATAATATGAATATCGTATGAGTATTAGACGAAGAGATTTCTTGAGTAATACGCGTAGAATACAAGTCGTATTAATGGAGTATGAGTTAAAGGTTAGTATAACTTAATTGGACTTAAACCAATAGCAAGCCCAATGAATTATATGAGAAAGCCCAAGTTAAAGCCAAACATTTATTAAAGTCAAGCCCAATCCAAAGAATTGAACCGCGGGTCGAACCGGTGGGTCATGGGATGGGTAAAACCAAGGGGGTAACCCATGGGGTGATCCACAAGAGAGTGGGCTGGCCACTTGGTGGCCAAACAAAGTGAAAACTTGCTCACCAAGTACTTTACTTGGTGGCAAAGTTGACAAAGGAGGTGGAATAGTAAGGAGGTGGGGAGTTGGACATTTTTGCCCTCACTTTGGTTCTCTATATATACAAAGCTAGAGTTGGCATTTGAGGTTTTACAAAGCTTGTCCAAAGATATATATAGAGAGAGAAAGAAAGATCTAGAATCATATAATCCTTCTACTTCCAAGCAAACCAATAGGCTATCATCGAAACGTGAATTACTTCAAAGGTAAATTCTTATAAACCGTAATCTTCATCTTTTTTTTCGATTTCTTTCTCGTTAGAAGAAATGTAGATTGGTGGAGCGTGTTTATTGAGGAGATATAAGGATGCCTATTAATGACCAAATCATTGATAGGTCATGACCAAATAGAAATCGTAAAAGTGTTTACGTGAAGTTAAAACCATAAAAGTCTTGAGCGTTAACTTAGTTATGAATGAACGATTTGAAAACCATTATAGCTAAGGAATGTACCTATTGTTTGGTTAGGATGACTATGATGAATCAATGGATTTTCCATTTGATTTGGCTTATAGAACACGAATAACGAAGTTATGATGAATTTTGCAAAAATAGACGTTAAACGTCGAAAGCGTAGAAAGCTTGGATTAAAGGTCAAAAGTTGTTGTGTGACTTGAAAATGTTGGTTTCCAATGTCAACACATGAGATAAGGTAATTAAGAGTCGTTGGCGAAAGAATCGTCGCATTCCGACTTATAACGAAGAAAACGAGTATTGAACGGACGAAAACGTTAAATGAACGCTTAAAAATGAACTTAAAGGTGAATTCGAGTTAACGGATTCAAAATGTAAAATTCTTATATGAACACGTAAAGGATGTGATTTGTGACTTGTAGGCTTTTGATTGGGTCAATTTGGATGTAAAACAAAAAAATTAGGAAGTCGGGAGTTTAGTTTGAAAACCGCTTTATTTTAATAATTGGTGCATAGATTCGGTATGCCAACAACCCGGTTGTTTTCGCGCCATAGCTGCGACCATGTATGGTGAGAGAAAATAAAAATGTCTAGACTAAAGTGGTGAGTTTATTACATGGACTCGCTTTGCACATGTAGTTTAATCCCCGCAAAAACTCTCTGGAATGACACCGCCTACCACCTAATACATAGATGTCGATGTCGCACGCAGCGTGATGAGAAAAATGTTGACCAAGTTAGGTTTTGTTCCATTTGAATGTAGACTTAAAGTAAAACATTGAAGGTACTTAATATACATGATAAGACTTACCTTAAATCACTTATAAGGTGTTAATGTAAGAAGATCTAGTAAGGTTTAATAGAAATTAAACGAAGAACGAAGACGTAATAAGTAAAAAACCGTGAATGACGTTCAACGTTGGTATTTAACTAATAATGATTGAGTATCGGTTAATGAAGTAAAACGTTAATGAGATGTAATAAAGTATAGAAAGTCGAATCGACTTTAATAACGAAGTTAATTCAATTAAAACATAGAAGAGAAAGAAGTTGTTAGAACCGTAAAGTTAGTTTGTTTGATAACTAATTACGGTGTGTTATGTGAATATATCATGTAGATCCCGTAAAGACCGAGAATAGTTGAATTGTTTATTCGAAGATGCTTGAAGGCAAGTCTTTTCTTAACGCTTGTCTAACCTTTGAAGTTAGCCAAGTTTTTACGTGATGACATGTTATACAATGCATGAATGGTTTTAAAGAAAGAGTTGATGCTGTTTTAACTTCAGCTAGACCAGTATAAAGAATTGATTGATTTGTTTACAAGTCTTTCGATATAGAATCTGTTAACGCTATCCTATGCCAAGTATTTGGTACGGATGAGAAGGTAAGTTTGTCTATGTACAAACAAAAATATTTTCATCGATTATTCGATGGGCACGCGAGGTTGCCAAATGTTAAGCGTAAATACGTTTAACGTAAAGAGTGTTGATCAACATAGAGTACATTAAGTTGATCACCTAGAAGTGCTCATAAGTAAAGACGGGTGGATGACATTAGTGCCGGATATCCTTTTCAAGTATGAAAACGAAAAGAGTATGTTCATGGTCTATTGACTGGTTCATCATTCCTAAGCTATTATATATACTTTGGAATTGTTGTTACGACATGAGAAGTATTAGTCAAATGTTTCATAATGCTTCGTAGATAATTGTTCAAATATGGAATTAAAGCATGTAATTGTTAATGTGATATTCATATGATTCTTTGTTAAGACTTGCTAATCTAGTTATGCTCATTCTTGCTTGAACCATATGTTTCATAGCTAAAAGTAAATCTAACCGAGAGTTCTAAGAGAGATAAAGGCAAGGCTAAGATGGACAATTAATCATCCCCGTAATAGACTAGTGTATTTGTATGTAATATACTATGAAAGAACAACGAATGTATTAGGTTAATGAACACAGGAAAGGATTTATTACAAATGTAATATAAAGATAGTAATTACACATTCATTTTGTTGTTATCTCAATGGAATGATTGTATGGATTATAGTATCGTGGAGCACCATCCATCGGGTTGGAAGATACCCGAATTTGGGGGCGCCACAGTTTGGTATCAAACATTAGGTTATAAAACTTAAGGGGGAAGAACCTTGGGCTAATAACCTCGTTAGGAAAGGAAGAGTCCTAAGAAAGTTAACTTTCGAGTCAAATGAGTTAATAAGGTATTGAGGAAACTCAGATCATCAAAGATTTAAAAGATGGAAAGTAACCCTAAATGGATTAAATGTGATTTGTGCTTATATTATTGTGTATTATGTACTAATCAATTTGTTGTGTGTTATTGTAGATGTCGGTTGATAGCTTGATGTATGAGGATATACATGTGATCAACGAGGAGTCCGTGAACCGAGTTGAGACAATACATGTATATATGAACATACAGAAGAGTGATTCTAGAAGAGTCGAGCCCGAGGAATATTACTTTGAGGAGGACTATTCGAGGAGACCATGGGAATAACATCATATTTGAATATAATGATTGATGTGGAGGATGATATGGAGGTGACATCGATTAATACGGATGATGCCTCCCTAGAGTCAACACCTACAGAGACTATGAGGGCAATGTACCTCTCAAAGCTTGACCGTGAACGCAAATCGCACAATATAGTGCATTACTGTAAGGAAGAGATCACTGATCTCTATGGGGCGAAGGAGTCTGCAGAATCGGACTATGAGAGAGGCATGATGAGAAAGTGCTCATGAATGGACAAGGCTAGGGACTATAAGAACGAGGTCGAGAACTTCGTAAGAAACTAGTTGAAAAAGACCGTAAGATAGCACGAATGTCATATATAAATGACAAAGGACATACGAGGATTTCAAGCTTAAGATAGCTTGTTATTCTATTGAAGTTGGGACAAACTCGACATACTATAAGTCGAGATATTGTGTCGATTCTAGCGAAACCGAAGCATGAGAATGTCGTTTAGCGGTATTAGGAGTAGTATGGTAAATACTTTTGTGTAGTGACGTGAAAACCCTCTTTTGTATAATTAAAGGGTAGTCTTTTGTAAATCCCAATTTTTGTAAAAGTCAATCATGGATAAATATGTAATAGATTTTGGGCTATGTAAAACAACTTGTAAATAGTTTTGAACTATAAAGAAGCATTTTAATATAAGGAAGTTTTATTTTAAATTGCTTTTGTTATGTATGAGTGTTATTGTTCATTGTTTGACGACTAATAAAGAAAGTAAGCAAATAAGTAATAATGGAACTTTATTTATTTAATCGTAAATGCCGCCAAGAAGAAGACAACGAACCAAGAGGCGAATCGCATAATGATAACGAGGGGGTCCTAATAACCCAATGCAAGAGTTCGTTAATTTATTAACTAATTTGATTTAACCAAGCCGGGGTAGAGCACCCAGACCTAGGGTAGCCCGAATGACTACCTTTAAGGAATTTAAGAGTGTAGGACCACCCGAATTTAAGGGGAACAACGAATCCAATGGAGGCCTAAATACGGGTCAAGGAAATAGAGAAGGCGTTATTACAAACGATCTCGAGGCGCAAAAAGACTTTTTATGACCTATATGATGAAGGGGGAAGCCAACCACCGGTGGGAGGCTCACCAGTGGTGGGCTGGAATAGAAGCTGTTACATGGGAACAAAAGAAGGTATTCTTCGAGAACTATTTCCCTACTAAGCATGCAAGGGAGAATGGAGATTAAGTTCCTAGAACTTAAGCGCAGGGGACACGACTGCTCCTCAATACGAGGCCAAATTCAATGAATTGGCAAGGTTTGCTCCACACCAAGTGGACACGGAGGAGAGAAAGGCTCAGAGGTTCGAGCAGGCCTAAAAACCCCGGCTCTATAAGAGGATATCGATTTTTAGAGTGCTTCCTACAGGACCATTTTGGAAAAGGCGATATTAATGGAAGTGGTAGTGAGGCGTCACCCAATACCACAAGGATGTAAAGAATAAGAGTAAAGGAGAGAGGGAGGAAATAAGGCGAGGTTGCCGTGGTAGTGGCAATATGCCTAAATGGAAGAATTTTAACCCTGGAATACTGGGCAAAACAAGGATCCTAAACGTAGGATGGAGGCATGCAAGACATGCTAAGACTCATCCGGGAGTCTCGCCTAAAGGGAAAACCGGTTGTTATAACTATGGGTGGAGGGTCATATATCTCCCAACCGCCCCTAATCCTAAGAAAAAGTGGGATGTTTTGTTTCAGGGTTTGGGACCACATGGCAAGAAATTGCTCAAGAAAGGGGCGAGGGTAGTAAAGGTTCGGTAGTGGTAATTTGGCCACATCGACCAACACCATCATTGGGTAATTCTCACCGAATGTTTAATATGATAGTTCAAGATGCTACAGACTCAATCTATGTAGTAGGTTGTATCATTCCAAATAAATGAAATAAATGCTTACGTGTTATTTGGACTCCTTGCTACTTTTGTTCTTTTATAGCATGTGGATTTGCTCAAAGAATTGGGATTAAATCCTCGGAAAGTTAGAAATACCTTTTAGACGTTAAGGTAGCAAACGAGGAGATAATTCCCATCAACATATTCATAGGAATTGTTTCAGAGATATCGGGTAATAGATTATCTGTAGATCTTTTACCGATAAGGTTAAGGAATTCATGTGATTCTCAAGATGGATTGGTTAATTAACCATAGAGCAATAATAGATCGTTATAGAAAGAGTAAACCTAAGGCTTCTAAGAAACTTTGAGGTGGTGTTTTATGGAAATAAATCACTGTGACGCTCTTGTCATTCAAAACCATGACACAAGCTAGAAGATGTCAAGAAGGTAAGGGTTATCTGTGTCATGGGTGGATACCCAAAGAGTGGGGAACATCATCGAACAATAGCGGTTAATTCAAGAATTCTATGATGTGCCTTGAGGAGTTACCTTGTGATTCCGCCAGAGTGATGTAGAATTGTGGATTGATGTGGTTTGTCGCTTACACGCCACCTGCACACAGTTTCAAAGGCACCATATAGGATGGCGCCAAATGAGATGAAGGAGTTAATGGTTCAAATACAGTGAACTCATAGATAGAAAGTACATTCAACCGAAAGCGTGTCTCCATGGGGTAGCAATTTATTGTTTGTAAAGAAAAGGACTGATCGTTATTTACTTTTTGTATCGACTATCGAGAGTTGAATAAGTTAACGATTAAGAATAAATACCATGCTGCCTCAGATCGATGATCTATTTGATCAACAAAGGGGGAAAGTATTTTCTAAATAGATTTATGCGACCGGTATCATCAACTGAAAGTGAGGAAGGAAGATATACCTAAGATTTCTTTCGAGAACTCGTTATGGGCATTACGAGTTTTTGGTTATGTCGTTTGGGTTTAACGAATACGCCAAATTACATTCATGGATATGATGAATAGAGTGTTCAAACAAGATTTGGACAAGTTCATCGTAGTGTTCATCGATGATATTCTAGTCTATTCTAAGACGCCGTAAGATCATGTTAACATCTAAGAATAGTGTTGGAAACACTACGGAGGGAGAAGTTGTATGCAAAATTCACTAAGTGTGAATTTTGGCTCTGAACGAAAAGCGCTTTCTAGGACATGTTATAGACAAAAAATGGCATATCCAGAGATCCAAATAAGGTGGAAGCTAGTGAATGAGTGGGAGCAACCTCGAAAATGCCAACCGAGGTTGGGAGTTTTCTCAGGTTAATGGATACCATAGAAGGTTCATTCAGACTTTTTCTAAATTAGCTACCCAATCTTGAAATCCGACAAGGAAGTTTGCGAAAGTATGTAATGACGTAAAAGTGGAGCATAGTTTTCAAGAACTAAAAAGGAGGTTTGAGTGAGGCAATTCAGATTATCTTTACTAGATGATACAGGAATTTTGTAGTTTATAAATGATGCTTCGTGATAGAGGACTAGGGCTACAGGTTTACGCAAAGATGGCAAGGTCATCACAGATAAAGGCCACGCTTCGCCATTAAAGGATTATGAGAAGGTCTATCCTACTCACCGACCTAGAATCAAGTGTACAGTAGGTTTGCTTTAAAATATGGAGACATTATTTATACTAACGGGAGAAGTGTGAGATATACACTGATTCATAAAAGTTCTCAAATATATCTTCACACAAAATGAGTTGAATATGAGGCAAAGAAGGTGGTTAGAGTTGATAAAAGATTATGACATGATATCTTATATCATCCGGGAAGGCGAATGTAGTAGCCGGATTTGTTAAGTCTCAAGGGTAGAAAAGCTATCAATGTTAACCACTCAGTAATGAAGTTAATAATGTAGATGGCCAGATGGAATTAGAAGTTAAATTGCCAAGTGAAACAACAGAGATGTTATTCCCAATAGAGACTCAACCAACGATAGTGGAACGGGTTAAGGAAGTACGTATAAGTACTAAAAGAATGTAAAAGCTGCAGAAAAAGATAATGAAGGATGACGAAGACTAAGTATAACCTGATAAAGAAGGTTTACTTGCTTTGAAGGAAGAATTGGGGTTCCAAATAATTCGAGTTGAAAGAAGAGATTATGAGTGAGGCCTATAGTTCGAGGTACTTTATACATCCCGGTAGTACTAAGATGTATCACACCTTCACGTAACTTTCAAAAATGTAACACGAAAGAGAGATCATGCTATCGTTAATAAGTGCTTAACTTGTCGAAAGTTAAGGTCGAATATCAAAGGCCGAAAGTGGATCGATACAACCACTGGAGATTCCTTAGTGGAAATGGGAGCATATCACCATGGACTTTTATGGTGGACTTCCAACGACGAGAAAAGGATACGACGCTATTTGGGTAATAGTGGATCTGCTAACTAAATCGGCTCATTTTCTACCAATAGGAGTTAGGTATAACCTAGAGCAAGAGCTAAGCTTTATGTCAAGGAAATCATTTCCGCATATGGAGTAATTGCTTCGATTGTGTCCGATCGTGATCCACGATTCACGCCGAACTTTTGGAGGAGTTTTCAGAAGAACAAATGGAACATGATTTGAGATTGAGTACGTATGTATCATCCATGTATGGATGGACAAAGTGAACGTAACAATTCAAATGCTAGAAGATATGTTAAGATCTTGCTATTATGGATTTCAAGGAGTTAGACGAGCATCTACTTTAGGTAGAATTCGCCATAACAATAGTTTTACGCTAAGTATAAGCATGCCGCCTACTTAAGCATCAGATGGAAGGAAGTGCGTAACACCACTTTGTGGGACGAAGTAGTGAACGCCTTAATGTTGGGACCTCAAAATGGTAAAAAAAACTACAGTATACGGTAAAGCCGATAAGAGCTCGATTAGTAGCTACCAAGATGAGACAAAAGGAAGTATGCGATCCTCATCGAGAGAAGAGGGAGTTTGAAGTAGGTTCATATGTTTTTCTAAAAGTATCACTGAAAGGAAAATACATTTGAAAGAAAGGAAAGTTAAGTCCAAGGTTTGTAGGACCTTTTGAGATTTTAAGAATGGGGAGAGGTAGCTTATAAGTAGCCTTTACCTCCGTAAACGGAAAGAATACACAATGTGTTTCACGGTCTCATGTTAAGCATCCCTTATAAACCGACTACAAACACGTAATAGAATACGAATCTATTCAAGTAGAAAAGACTTAACGATGAAGAACTTCCAATTCGACATTATTGATGGGAAGGAACAAGTCTTGAGAAATAAAGTAATACCTTCAAGAAAGGTAATTTAGAGTAACCACGACGTCAAGAAGCAACGGGAGCTCGAAAGTAAAATGAAGGAAAAGTTTCCTCATTTGTTTATATAAGAATAGAGAGATTCGGGGATGAATCCTTATAAGGAGGGGAAGAATGTAACGCCTTTAAATTTCGAATTTTGAATGAATTAAAATTTTATTTGATTATGTGAATTAAATGAATTTAATTGATTTATTATGTGAGTAAGATGTTCAAGGTCGTTCTATGACCTAGAATATACTGTGGATGTGGTTAGTATTCTGCCTTGTGCTAGTATTAATTGTCAGAATTATCGCAGATCAAAACGAAGGTTTTTCAAGAATGTTTGCGAAAACACTATTCATCCGATTTTGCTTCGAAGTGTGGTTTGAAATTTCGAAAACACGTAATGATAGAATATAAGATAGTACGGAATATCCAATAATAATTCGCTATGAGCAAACGAAGTTTTCATCATGGATGAAACCTAAGGGTTTGTGGAAAGAGGTTTCCAAAAGGGAAATGCAATGCGATAGTCGTTTTGGATATTATACGTATGAAATACTAGTATTATATTAGTATAAATACGAGTATGGTAATAAGAATAGTATCTGACGATAATACGATTATTATATGAGTATTGGGGATTAAGAGATTATCGTGAGTAATACGCGAGAATACGCATTGCGTGACACGGGAGTATGAGTTAAGGTTGATAATCTAATTGGGCTTAAACCAATAAAGAAGCCCAATGAATTATATGCGAGAAAGCCCAAGTTAAGTTCCAACGTTAATTAAAGTCAAGCCTAATCCAAAGAATTGAACCGTGGGTCTAATCCCTGGCTGGTCACGGGGGTAAACCCATGGGCAAACGCATGGGTGATCCATAGGAGAGTGGCCACCACTTGGTGGCTTAAGAAAGTGACAACTTGCTCACCAAGTACTTTTACTTGCAGGCAAAGTTGACAAAGGAGGTGCAATAAGAGGAGGTGGATATCGACCATTTTTCCCCATACTGGATTTTCTATAAATACAAAGCAAAGAATTGGTCATTTGAGGTTTTTGCAAAGCTTGTTCAACTATATATATAGAGAGAAAGAGCTAGAATCATATAATCCTTCTACTTGCAAAAAAACCAATAGGCGCTTATCAAGAATCGATAATTACTTCAAAGGTAAATTCTCATAAACCATGAATTTCATCTTTTTCGATTTCTTTTCGTAGAAGAATCAGTGATTGTGAGCATGTTTATTGAGGAGATATAAGGATGCCTATTAATGACCAAATCATTGATAGGTCATGACCAAATAGAAATCAAAGTGTTTACGTAGTTAAAACCATAAAAGACTTCAACGTTAACTTAGTTATTAAATGAACGATTTGAAAACCGCTTATAGCTAAGGAATGTGCCTATTGTTTGGTTAGATGACTATGATGAATCAATGGAGTTTTCCATTTGATTGCTTATGTAACACGAACAACGGGTTATGCGCTAATTTGCATGAAAATAGACGTTAAACGTCGAAAACGTAGAAAGTCTTGGATTATGGGTCAAAAGTCGTCGCATGACTTGAAAAACGCTGGTTTCCAATGTCAACACGCCGAGATAAGGTAATTAAGAGTCGCTGGTAGAAAGAATCACGTGATTCTACGGTTTATAACGGTAAGAAAACGAAAGTATCGAATCACTTAAAACGCGTAAATCTAACGCTTTAAAAATGAACTTAAAGGTGAATTCGGAAGTTAACGAGATTCAAAATGTAA